>NW_019091804.1:56103-73338 GCF_001949145.1 Acanthaster planci | reverse complement strand
GTACATGTACATGTAATCCACATCAAGAAAGAAGAATTGTCAAAGACTAAACAAAGGTGTGTTTTTTATACCTTTGTTCAAGGTACATGTAAAATCAATTGGTTTCACTTGGTGTTGCTTGAGGAGTTAAAGGGGGTGTTCCACTTGTATATGCTTTCCATGGCATATACATGTACAGTATCTATCATAAAACATACAATGTAAGATTAGTTTTAAAAGCATCATGCCATTAGTCTTAAATTTCAGTGAAAAGGTTAATCTCTCAGCCTAATTGCCAGCCCATTCCTTTGATGTTGCAATCATCTAAACGGGTGTATATATGTACATCTACTCATTTAGCTTCTTTTTGGATTTTACATGTGCACTATAACCTGTGAAGTGTGCACTGGAAATCTTTAAAATTGCAGCTTAGTACACACGCAGCATTTGTCATACAATTATGATTAATTTCATGTTCTAAGACCAAATGATCTTACAGGTACATGTATGCAATTATAGTACCGATGCAAAACACAAATCAACGAACGTTTGTGGCAAAAGCAAAATAAGTGGTCCAGGAAAGATGTTACTATTTTACCCAACCAAAAATGGTCATAAACCGAATAGTCTTAGAAAAGAGCCAACTTCCCTCAATAAGGTGTCAAAATACATGGCACAACCTGTTAGTTCAAGGTTTAAGTAAAGTCTTAGAAAAACGAGTTGGAAGTAAAATTCATTTTGCACACCGAGTGACTCTGCCCTGTGCACAATGCCTCCAAAACAATCAGTTATACACAATCTACTCTACATAAAACCAAACGTCTTGACAAAATTTATAATCGGCAGGTTTTTAATGTGTTTTTACAATTCTGAACAAGAATAGGCCTACATGTACGTGTAAGGTGGTTATTTTCTTAAATTGTTCGGTTTGTAACCATTTTGGCGAGGTACAATTTTAAAATCTGTCTGCGATTTAATTTACAGCTATTTCCCATTATAAAAACTGAAGGTTAAGATTCAGTTGGAAATATGATATTAAAGAAATGGTCCACTTTGATTTTTTCTCATTTATAATACTTTTTTCCAATAAACAAGAAACTGATCACATATNATACATGTACATGTAATCCACATCAAGAAAGAAGAATTGTCAAAGACTAAACAAAGGTGTGTTTTTATACCTTTGTTCAAGGTACATGTAAAATCAATTGGTTTCACATGGTGTTGCTTGAGGAGTTAAAGGGGGTGTTCCACTTGTATGTGCTTTCCATGGCATATACATGTACAGTATCTATCATGAAACATACAATGTAAGATTAGTTTTAAAAGCATCATGCCATTAGTCTTAAATTTCAGTGAAAAGGTTAATCTCTCAGCCTAATTGCCAGCCCATTCCTTTGATGTTGCAATCATCTAAAATCATCTAAAAGGGTATATACATGTACATCTACTCATTTAGCTTCTTTTTGGATTTTACATGTGCACTATAACCTGTGAAGTGTGCACTGGAAATCTTTAAAATTGCAGCTTAGTACACATGCAGCCTTTGTCATACAATTATGATTAATTTCATGTTCTAAGACCAAAAGATCTTACAGGTACATGTATGCAATTATAGTACCGATGCAAAACACAAATCAACGAACGTTTGTGGCAAAAGCAAAATAAGTGGTCTAGGAAAGATGTTACTATTTTACCCAACCAAAAATGGTCATAAACCGAATAGTCTTAGAAAAGGTGTCAAAATACATGGCACAACCTGTTAGTTCAAGGTTTAAGTAAAGTCTTAGAAAAACGAGTTGGAAGTAACATTCATTTTGCACACCGAGTGACTCTGCCCTGTGCACAATGTCTCCAAAACAATCAGTTATACATAATCTACTCTACATAAAACCAAACGTCTTGACAAAATTTATAATCGGCAGGTTTTTAATGTGTTTTTACAATTCTGAACAAGAATAGGCCTACATGTACGTGTAAGGTGGTTATTTTCTTAAATTGTTCGGTTTGTAACCATTTTGGCGAGGTACAATTTTAAAATCTGTCTGCGATTTAATTTACAGCTGTTTCCATTATAAAAACTGAAGGTTAAGATTTAGTTGGAAATATGATATTAAAGAAATGGTCCACTTTGATTTTTTCTCATTTATAATACTTTTTTCCAATAAACAAGAAACTGATCACATAANAACAAAGTTTATAAAGAAACACCTTCATTTTTATTTTTCTGGGGAATGCCTACCTTCTCATTCTTACTCATTCGTGCTATCTCTTCGTCTCCTTTCGGCATCTCAAAATGGTTAGTTTGGATGTTTTTTTCCTCTAATGCGAAGGATGCTGGAAGGAGCTCATTGTCAGACATATCAGATACAATGGGCTGGTAGACACAGTGTTCTAATTGTGCTGTAGTAGGATTTTGTAAGTCTAATGCGTCAGCTACCACATCATCAGTGTGATACTCAACACTGTCTTGTGACTGAAATACATTCTGTGTTAGGAATAGTCCGCCATTACTGTCACTTTCACTCCATGCCATGTTGATACAGAATGAACCCAGCTTAATTGTACAATTGCTTAAATATTGGGATGCCTGCATTTAAGAGTTATGTGACAACAAATCTTTCGGGTATATTTTCTTGCAAACAAAGTTGCGACATTCGTACAAAATAACGGGGAGGCAAAACAATGCGGGGAGGTCATGGATGGAGGTTAAGTCACATAATACCCTCGGTAAAGCGACATTCATGGATAAGAATGGCCTTAGGGCAAACCGGCGGGCCCATTCTCACCCAGGAATATCGCATATCTTGGGCATTATCCTTTACTTAAAGACGTCAAATATTGATGTTTATTAATGTCTTTTTTGAGTCGTATATGCAAAGCCAAAAGACGTCAGCATCCTGACTAGTAAACAACGTCATTGATCTGACCAGAAAAAGATGTCAGCGTTTTGACGAGTAAAAGACGTCAATATTAACTTGTCTTTTATCCTCCAAATATCAAGGAAAAAAGACGTCTGCATTGGACGAGTCTTTTTTTTTACTTAGTTACGATAAAAAGACATTCACATGCCTTAACACGCTGCCCGCTGCCTGTAAAGTAACTTTTGACTAAAGCGACTGGTTACAACAAATCATGATTGTTTTTTTATTTATCTAACTCTCATTCTTTACATTATAATAACCTGTTAGCACACTTGCTGAAAACAATGGTCTATCCAAATATTATGTACCAGTAATATTTCTGGTAAATTCAATGGCTTTGGATGGCCATTGCAATTGCACCCAGCACGATCAACGTGATGATGAAACGAGGTACACTTAACTACATAATGTGTTGCGTGTCCACACCTCCTGGATAAAAGTAGATCAAAGGTTTAAATTCTACGTTTACGGACCAGGCAAGAGTGGGAAACATTAATGACACAAGAAGCATAAGCCACATATATGGCAAAACAAAACATTTCCAACCAGGCAAGACTTAGTAAAATACGTTTTACATGTAATGGCATTTATGAGAGGTAGAAAAACAGACATCAGTTGATGAAAAGTTGCATGCTTGTACTGATAAGAAAATTTAAATTGAGTTGGCTTAGAATTTAAAAATAGAATGGAAGCGTGGTACACGTTTTTGAGAAACATTTGTCTTATGCAGTGGTTAGTCAAAGTTTTTAGAAAACAGACCTTCCTGGAACAGCGCCAACAATGATCTCGTCATTTACAATTTAAATTACTGTGCGCGTTTCAATGCCGCAAAATATTTTACCCATGCCCATGGAAAAAAATCAGACTTGGTACTTTGTTATTACCGTACTTTAAACAACTTTCATTGCTTCAACCTGAGGAAATAAACCTGAGGAAATGATGTACATATTCCACTTGAACAACAAAAGGTTTAAAGCTTTCAAATAAGACCCTAAACAAAGAAGTAGGCTATTTGCTCATTACGTAAAAATCACCGAAAGATATGAAACAGCCGGGAAACAAGCCATATGATACACTAGACTGGTGGCACAGTTTTCCTGTGGGTGTGCCCGCCAAATTACTCAGGGCTCTTGGTCTGTCTCTGGTAGGAATACTTAAGGTACTTCACAATTCAGTGTCTTACTGCAGACACTGTTGTGTTGTGTGATGTAACGACACTTTCTGCAAATGTTACAAAAAAGTGACAACTTATTTTCAGAAAAAACTGTAAGGACTTTGGTGGCAGCAAATAAACCAATCCTTTACCGTCAATTACACCACGTCTGAGCTTAAGTGCACATGTTCAATGTGATTGAGAATGAAAAAGAACTCTTCTGCCACCAAGTGTCTCTAAAATCTTTCGTTGAGTGGCCAATATTGTACAGTGCATCATGTACATGTACTTCCCAATGAATGTATGCTAGTAGTAACAACTAATCGTTACTGCTCAAAACAACTTTAGTACTGCTAAAAAATAATAACAACGCCAATTGATTAATCTGTTCGTAGCTTTTCTAGCTGTGCTTGAACAATACATGTATATTAAATTTTGATTTAAAGTAATATTTGCTCTACTTTCGACTTTATAGGTCGTACCAAATTGACAGCAAATATGTATCAATTCGCATAAGCTAAGTCCTGCTGTTGAGCAATGGACCTCACACAGATTTATCCTTTGGTTGCAAACCCCTGACACAACCTGCACAACTTATTTTACCTTTTACAGAAAAAACAAAAATAGGCATACATGCACAGGCAGTTACATTGACTGACCCGTTCAACACATTCCGAACCATATCTCTCATGTCACTTCCACCAATTCGTCTACAATAGGCAATCTAAAAGAGACAAAGTTGAGAAACAAACCCGAGTAACTAGGGCTACCACCATGCCGCTTAATTTTAAACTCAAAGGCTTATTTGAAGATACAGAAGCACCATATGATATACTACAATCTCCCTTTTGGGTGATTACGAATATATATGCTAAAACACAGTTAATGCGTAAAAGTGGAGGGCAGGAAGCACATGCAGATAAACTGTGTTAATGACAAGCCAAGTAGATCAATACTATGTCGCATGTCATTTACATGTATATTTTGTTGCTCTCCTTTGCATATAAACGTTGTCATGTTGGAATTCTAGGATATATGATATATAAAAGTGCATAATACAGAACGATGAAACTTCATAGGGGCCACACTTAATATGGATAAACGAATCGGAGCCAAGGATGAAAGAGTGCACAGGAAACCATATGAAAATGTATCAGATTTCTGAACGAAGAATCTGATCAATATAAGAACTCTTATTCAGATTCATACCAAAGCAGAGCAGTAGGTGACATCCAGTAGTTTGTTCTCAAGAGCCAGAAACTCCTCTTTTGTCTTTGTGTTCTCCTCCACTGGGGGCTTGGGGTGCTCTGAAGATGGCCTGGTTGTCCTCATCACCACTACTGTTTGCAGCTAGAACAAGGACTTCAGTCCGACATCTGCGCCAGGTCTTGTAATATGCCATTGCCCAAGTAACCTAAGTTGAATTCATAGCAAACTCATTTTATCACTCCTATGAAATGATTTGACGTCGTAAAGCTCATGTTTAATGGTTAAGGCAGTTGTATTGTGATTCTTAAGCTTTTTGGATGACTTCCAGGTGTACATGGGTCAAGGGTATGCATGTACATGTACATGTACAATGGTTGCGTACCCTAGGACGCAATTCCTGACCATTGCAGTGGGCAATGTTGGCAGCCACCATTTTGAACTTCACAAACTGGCATTATGAAAAAACAGTGCGCTTCAGAAATTATCGTTATCCCCGGCTCCTTACACTGAAACTCCTTCCTTTTTTGAAAGACCATGAGTGGGGCATTGGAAAGACCATGAGTGGGGCTTTGGAAAGACCATGTGTGGGGCTACATCAGTTCATGGGTCCATGCCATGGGAAATCAAATAACAACGTAGCAGCGTCCTCTCATTTCGAAAACGTGAAAACAAACATTTTGTGTTCTGGCATGCGTAAAGCTGGCATGTCTGGAAGCAACTTCAGTTTTCCAGTTCAGTCTCACCAATACGATGGCATAACTTTTAATCTTAAAAGGGTAAATTAGATTTCTTGACGCTGATTGTGTTTGCCATATTTGTTGACGCTGAAGTATGGGCACCGTGGCTAGCCCAGGTGCTCCTTACTGCACTACGACTGCGAGTCTAAATACGGTTAGGAAGGAAGACTGTAGTCCAACCATGGGGTAGGAAACAGCCGTGGCCAACCCGGTTGAGGATAACATTTAAGCCTGACGTCTGCTAAACAAACAACGTCCATACGTAGCACAACTACATTTTATAAGCACTTACCTTTTAAGGAAAGGCCTAACCTGTCTTACTCTTCTTTTAAAGGACAAGCTGCTTGCAGCGATACTCAAATTCACTTCAATTTTATTCAAAGTATGGTCGAAAGCATGAAATAGTCTGGTTCCCTGACCTGAAGATCTTTACTATATTGGAAATGCGTGCAGACACCAAAGACAATTGTCGTATTATCTGGCCGGGCTGCCGGATAGGTTTCTGCACGGCAAGCGCAAGGTTCTCACTGATACGACTGGGATTAGCGGACGACGTCTCTGTTGTTTACTCTACAACTGACGGAATCTTTATTGAAGCTCTCCTCAATAAAATAGGGTTAACATGTAACGTTTTTCCCCCCTTGTAAAAATAAGAACACTTGCATCTACAGTAGACTCCATGTACATTTTTCCCAGCAGTAGATTAGGAGCCTTTAACTTTTGACCCTGTAGGGTCAAGCCTCCTAATTGATTTAAGAGCACTCCTACACAAGGACCCACTTTTATCGATTTGGCCTTCTTACCACATTCCTCTGGCAGACTTCTGGTCTAGGATTTATTACTTTATAATTAGATTTTAGTTAGATGTACCCTTGTTCTTCTGGCCTGTGTTCCCAACCCTATTTTCACCACTCTCCACTCTCCAAGCAACATCTCTATGCGCAGTACTCCAACTCTCTCTTGTACAAGCTGTAAAATAGTTTAGAATAAAAGTTCCTTTCTCAAAAGTTAGTACCTGTTGTCAACATTGTTCCTTTTTATACAACACTACTAAAAACAGACTGATTGGATGGTCTATGGGTTGACAGACCGACGTACCCCTGTAATATTAGGAAAATAACACAATTACTTACATGTACAGTAGATAATACAGCACTTATTACACACAACCTGCATGGTGCAAATACTGTGCACACACACAATGGTAGTAAAAAGTCATAGGTCATACACAGTGGTTGGAGTGTATAGCCTTGAGTTCTTGTTATAACCAAAACACAGCTGTTAAACTGGACTACTGAAGGCATGCGACCAATTACACAACACTTTCTTTGGGTACTTTTCACACAACACATCATAAAATGACTTAGCGCACAAGTAGAACCTCTTAATCTGTGTTGGTGAGCACATACTAACTTTCCAATTTGGCATACAAAATCATGTAAAAAGAGTTGCAAAAGTCAGAGTGTGAAACTGCTTGGAATATAAATATACAATATAATTCCGGAGCTAACCTGGATATGCTAACTTGACTTCTCTCCTACTACTGACTACATCTGCCTCAACACAATTCAACACAGATGCCACTTGAGCTATATAATAGAAAAGAAATTTATCCTTACAAGGTGTGCAATCATCCTTAATTACAAACTAGGACATTGTTGAATGAGTGTGCCAAACAAGGGGGTAATCAGAACAAATGGAGAGAAGAGTAAACAATAAAATAACTTCATGTGAACGCCATGATTGTGATTGATCATAAAAACAAGCTAACAATACAAGTCCATCAACATCAGAAGTAACACAGTCTATTAATACTAAGTAATCAAAATAAATTTAAAAATGAAGTTACACACAGGTAGATTACTAAGGACAGCAACTCACCCCATATGGCTACTGTGTAGACTTGAGTGTCGGGCTGTTGACCAGTGGTCTGCTGGGTGGTGGTGCAGACTGAATTCTGACCCCAACATAGGCCCTTAAATGCCTGTTATAGTCTCTTGATGGACATTTCCATCAAGACTATGATTGGTCACTTGCAAGTTTGACCAAACCTTCCTCAAAGTTTGATTTGCATATAAGCTTCCCCATTGGTCAAATCTTTGAAGGTTCATTGTGTAACTCTGCTCATCAGCAGGATCAGCAGATTTTCTCCCAGGGTCCAACAACCTGCAACCTCCAGTTTGATGAATCTCCCAAGCAATGAAAACTGACATTCTGGTTCTAAAAATACTTGGTCAGGACTGTGGGAAAGTTCCCTTAAAACAATGGACTGGGTTAGGAGGTGAGGTAAACATCATGACCTCCGCCATTGCATACTACAGATAGTTCCGTTTGGGTTGTATAAGGTTGGAGAGTATCCCGGGAACGAGGGGAGCAGAATAAGAAATGTAAGATATTAAACCCACAAAAATTATACATTTTTCCATTTCCTGACACAATAGACCTGACCATACTTCTGAAAGCCCGTTTTGGACATGGCCTCAGTCTTTGCCATCGCTGGAGCTGCATGCTCGGAGTCTCCTCGAAAGGCTAGAACCAGCTAAGACTAAGTCAGAGCCACTATAGTATCGCCGTGCGCACGTTTACGTTTTTTTAATTCATTCGTTGCGAGCATGCACTGCAGGCAATGAATGAAAATAGCCTTGTCCATTCTAAAATGTACAAGAAGGGGTCCTTTATTGTCCTGTCATTTTACAGAGGAGGGGGTTCATGGTCAGTTCCACTGAAAATAATCATAATGTACATGCATGTGTACTAAAGCACACTCACGATTCCTGTTGTGTTAAAATTTCACTGTAACACGGACATTCGCACTGTCTCACACACCCGTCTTTAAAAATAGATGAGGCAAACAACAGTCACCCATTGGCGGGATTTGGCAGTATGCCAGTTTTCTGGTGGGAATTGACCTTTCGCGGTAAAATCAAGTGAGAACGTGCAAAATCCGAGACAAATACCTGACTAGTTAACTGTGAACGCATCCACACTTTCACACCCTGGATTCCAAAATTCAGGTTAATCCCAGTTAAATCTCGATAAATTGGTGTTATAGTAAGTGGCAAACCTGTCTATGGTATGCATCATTAAAACATTTTTGCCAAGATTTGTCTGCTGCCCTCATTGGTGGATTTCGATAAATTTGTGTGAAGAGCCCAGGCGGAGACTGAAACCAGCACACAGAAACCGCCAAGTTTTGCTGATTTTACATACGGTAAAAGAGGGGTTAATCCAACTTAATGTTATAAGCCAGTTGAAAGCTATCACATAATGTCAATTTAACTCTACATTAATTCAGTTTGAAGCCAGAGGAAGAACCTGTGCAGAGAATCGCAGTTGCTGTGGTGCTGGAAAAAATGCTGCTGAAACAATGAAATGCTAGTTGATGGGGGACTTTAACATTGATCTTCTTTATAATGAAACTCAAGCTGCAACTAATGGTGACAAAACTTCTTACATACTCATTTTTTTTTCTGCCCTACAATGATGAATCAACTAGAATAACTCAAAAATCAGCAACATTGATTGATGATTTCTTCACTTGAACTATCCTCCACTTTCATCATTCTATTGGACTTCAGTGATCACCTTCCAATAATTTTCTTTGGCTTTGACTTTGCTTAAACTCAGCAGAAACCTACATGTACATGCACACATTGAAAAGAAATACCATACTTCCGCCCGACATGTAAAGATGAATTAGTTAGGATGACTGGGATTCGGTTGCTGTTGGTGATGGAGTAAATTTGCAGTATTCACAATTCTCTTCCAAATAAGTAAACTCATCTCATTGATTAATGCATGCCTTTTGCAAAGTGTAGACATAATAATAAACTACCTGAAAATCCCTGGATTACTAAAGGCCTACTAAAATCTATACGAAAGAGAAATAGACTTTATAAACTATTTCTTTGAAACCCAGATCAATTAACTTAAATAAACAGATATAAAAACAAATTATCTATTGTGATTAGAGCTTTCAAGAAAATACATTATCTTATCTTTTGAGCAACTTACCAACTTCTTTACCCAACCGCAATCTAAGATACGTCTGTCACCATAATTGTAACCAATTTTGAATCTCGATGTACTTTGAAACTTACATGTACACCAGGAATTGCATATAAAGCAAATTCGAACCAATGAATGTCGTAAAATCCAAGAGGAATGACGATGCTACTGTGCTCTCCAGGTTGCAAAAGGCCTCCCGATGTTGTCCCAGTGTGAAGCCATTGAATGATTAAACGATTAAATCCCCCCAACTAAAAGAGCATCTCTGGGTTCAGATTGAGCATTTCTAATTATTCTCGTTCTTTCATCTGAATTGTCGTCTACAAATCCTTCTTGAATAACTTCAATGCAATGCGACTGGCTTCTACATAAATATTGATATTTTTCTAGAGTTAAAAGCATTAGATACATAAATGCCCTATCTTTTATTTTAGGAATTGATAATTCTTCTTCCAATGTTCTTTTTTGTTGATTCTCAAATTTGGTTTTTTGTTTGTTGAGCTCATTAAATTTTTGTATCGTGTTATTATTAAATTCTTCTAAATTTCCTGTCTTGAAGTTCGAATAAAACCATTTATTAAGTTATAAAACAAAACCGAACTGTCTGCCTCGAATTCTGACAATGGCACTGTAAGTTCAATTAATTCTGAAAAACTCATATCAATATCTTATTTGTCAGGTCCCGTGTTTGTTTGAGGTAGTTGTGGTAATATCGGATTTGGTTCTGGTGGTGGTACATCGTGCTCTTCACGTCCTTCACGCTCTTTCAGCCTTGCGGGCCTCCTTTCTCTCGGTCTACCATCAATGTGAGTTTGCCAGTTGATTTCGGTAGAGGTTGTAATGTTAAAATATCCAGGGTGAAAACTTACTTTTTAAACGCTAACAGCTTTGTTGCCTTTTAAATTATCCATGGAGTCTTGTAATTGAAACGTTTGGTCATTTTTAGTAAAGTTAAAAATGTGAGAAATTTCTTCCATATTTTGTTACTCTGTTTTCAAATCTAACAACTTGCATGTTTTTTCTTTTAGTTCTTAAAATTATGGGAGTTAATTTTAATGACTTGTTTATTCTCCTTTACACAGACAATTCATTTTAGGCCAAGTTTCCTGACATAACTTCATTTTATAAATTACCAAGGATAACAACAGATGAAGCCGTAAATCGTTGGCGTACAGATTCTTATCGTTTTTTTAAAAAATCAGATAAACTTTGCAGTCTATTGTGCAACGACTACGTGTAGTGCAGGTTTTGACTTAATTGTCGATCCCAACCCTTATATCAGCTTTGTTTAATTTTCATGTGTACTTTACGGTAAGAAAGATCTTGTTTGACTGTGCTATACCTACATGTATACCAGGTGACAATATTGTTGCGTTCCCTAAATATCAAGTCGATGGTAGCATGGACTTCATTAGTGTCTACGGGATGTGATATTTGGGGTCAACAATTTATCAACTCGCACTCGCAGCAGATTATCACTGCACTGCACTTATGTCAATGCAGAAATTGACACATGGATGTACCCTTGGCGGTAAACGGCAAATGCAAGAGAAAGTCCCCTGCACAGACCGCCGCGTCGACCAGCAGCAGTGCCGCACCATTCCGGTGCACAGATGAAGACAGTTCACCGCTGAAGTACGGCTTCACTGGTAATGGTGGTGCTGTCGATCCCCGTCTGCATCGCAGCTCAACCTGCAGTGAAGCCTTGGAGCTGTTTTTTGACGATGTTCTCTACAACAAGATAGTGCAAGAGACCAACCGGTATGCCGTGCAGAGGCCCACTACGACATCGGCGCACATGCGATCATGGACTGATCTGAACGCTAGAGAACTGAAGGCCTTTCTGGGCCTTTGCATAATGACGGGCATTGCGAAGCACCCTACCCTTCATAGCTTCTGGTCCACCGACCCACTACTGAAGATGAGCCTATTCCCATCCGTCATACCCCGAGATCGCTTTCTTGCCATCCTGCAGTCCCGACAACACAGCCATGCCGGAGGACTGTGATGACCGTCTCTTTAAAGTGCGCCCAGTCGTCGACCATCTTGCTCAGAGGTTTGCCACTGTCTACGTTCCTTGACGGGACATTTCTGTCAACGACTCCCTTCTGAAGTTCTACGGGCGTCTCCGCTTCGCTACCTACAACCCCAGAAAGAGGGCCCGCTTCGGCATCAAGATGTACAGGTTGTGCCAGAGCACTGGGAATGCTACCGGGTTCTGCTACAACTTCAAAATCTACGCCGGCCAAAGTAAGGGAGACCTCCCAGCAACTACACAAGTGGTGATGGACCTGGTGAACGACCTAAGTGGCATGGGTTACAACCTTGCCCTCGACCGGGCCTTCAGCAGTCCCGATTTGTTTCGACGACTTCACAACCAAAAGTTCAACGTCGTTGGCACCGTCATGGCCAACAGAAAAGGGATGCTGAAAGACCTGCAGTCCGTCAAGCTGAAGCGGGGTGAAACAGCATTCCAGTCGGCCGACCTGGGCGTCAGCAGTTCTCTTCTGGCCATGGTGTGGCGAGACAAGCGCAACAGCCGTATAATCTCCACCATGCATACAGCAGACATCCATGGCTCCGGCAAGCAAGACAGGATGGGGGAGGAAATGTAGAAACCGACCCTCGTCATCGAATACAACACCCTGATGGGGGGTGTTGACAAGAGCGACCAACTAGCGGCAAATCATCGAGCTACTCATAGGTCCCTCAAGTGGTACAAGAAGCTCTTCTTCTACCTGCTCGACTTGACGCTGGTGAACAGCTATGCCGTGTACCTGGCCGTTGGTCACCGCCTCTCCTTCCTTGACTACCGCTTGAGTCTTGTCCGTGAGCTGCTGTTGGACGAGCCCTTGCTCGAGTACCACCCCAGCACAATACTCCACCAGTCACCAACTCCCACTTTGTTGGCCGACACTTCCCCGTGGACTTTGAGAGGACCAGCTATGGCAACTTCCGCTACCGGCGGTGTGTCCTCTGTGCTTCCCGTGGTCAGTGAAAGAAGACACACTTCGAGTGCGACACGTGCCACCAGCCCCTCTGCGTCGCCCCCTGCTTTATTTCAACTATTTCAATGAGAAATGAAAAGAAAACACAAGAAGAAAAAAAGAGAAAAAGAAGTTCTCTCCAAATATTTATCTGTGTGTATTTCTATATGTACTTGATTTTACTAGTTTCTAAGGTTTTACTCAAAATTGTTGGGAGGATAAAGTTTTGGGAAAGGAAATATCCATTTTGAACTAAAACTTACACTGTAGGAGGGAAAATGAACAAGTTGGGAGATAAAATATGAGAGTGGTTTGGGGAAGATGTAAGTTTTGTAGATGGGAAAATATATAAAACAGAAAAAAAAACCAATAGCTTCAAAAAATAGCAAAAGTTATATGCAGCAGCGGCGCAAAAAAAACAACACTTTTAGACCCCATTTTTTAAAACATGATTCATTTGTCTGTCATGGCCGGCACTCATTGAACAGTTTACAAAGCCCGGTGCATGTGGGCACAGCTTCCCATTTACTCACCGCAAATTATACACCGAGGTCGCGACCGTTAATCGCTCTGCAAAGCAACACGGCAGTATGGCAATGCACTGGGCCAAGGCCCAGAACAAAAGAGCCCTTATTTAACACTTCACAATGGGGGCTCTATACAGAGCAGGCGGCGTGGCTGCAAAACCGATGGGTCAATTGAAGTTGCTCGTGAGGGCTAGACTCGCCACGAGACAGTCATTTTATGTTCAGAAACAAAAGATATGAATTTTTGAAGATTTTTGAAAATGAAAATAAGAAAAAACAGCCCGGTAGCGCATATAACAGTTTAAAAAAAGCACCCAGCAGCAAGTGGTTAACTCAGAACCAGATCTGGAACAATCGATCGAACAAATTCAAGACTCGTTACAATATGCCAAAATTTCTTTGAACTTTGTGGTGAGGCCGGGTTCGTATCTAGTGCCTTCGGACATGGATTTGAGAATCGGAACGTTTGAGGGATACAACAACATTTTACAAATCGCAACCAACGACATGCACCCACATTGACACACAAAGTGTACCAGAGTCAGACCTAGATGATTTTAAACAAGAGCCAACTCCGCAAGACCTGGGCGATTTTGAACAACTGCAAGACCCTGACAAGTTTAAACCAAATTCAGAAAGCGTAAGCCAAAGTAACGTAAGCCAGAGTAATGTAAGCCAGAGTAACGTAACTCGTGTACCTCAAGCAAATCCAGCTGCTACTAAGACTACTACCCATCTAGGCACTCACCAAAACGAAAAACTGGCACTTTTGTTCGGAATGGCCGCAATTTCACTGGCTTTGATTTGGTTTGAACAATTTGAACAAGGTGTTAAAAATTTTGACAGGGTTTATCTTCTTACTTTTTACCAGAATTAAAATAACCCAACACCAAAGCACCCACGGCCAAAAACAAAGCCCATACGTGTTCTGCTGCCCAACTGATAGCTTTACTCGCAACATTAAAGAACCAACTCAACACTCTCCCTGATTTTGGCCCGGTTATTGGCTCGGGTGTTATACCTATGCCTCTGACAGCAGCCACTATGCTAGCCACGATGGAAGTGATCGCTAAAGCAAAAGCTGACAAAATACGACCGTAACGCCTTGCTCTCTAAAAACAGTTCTGATTTTTTCACCGAGTGTTATATCTGAATGCATAAAAATCAATTAGTTCTGTAATTTGTCTGATTTGGTTTTTTAAATCACCTTCAAGTCTGTGTATAATAGATTTACTTGCTATTATTTGATCTCATAGTTCTTCTGTACGGTTTTCTCTTTGCGAGGTTTCTTCTTCGTTTTTTAGTTATGTTATCTCATTTTCATATTCGCTAATTTTAGCTCTCACAACTTGCATTTGACCTCTTATCAATTTTATCATTTTGTCATGACCTTTAAGTTCTCTACTGGGTATTTTCCCAATTTTGGTTTGGACATGTACCTCCGTGTCTTGAGTGAGGTTTTCTACGGTTTCACTTACTTGATCTGCCACTTGTTTCTCATTCTGTTCCGTTAATTGGTGTTCAAGTGAAATGTCAGCTAAAGTCGATTGCACTTCTTGAATTTTTTTTTCCATAATCACAGAAACCCAGTTCGTTTCTAACCAATTTTGGTCCATTTCGATACCCTGCTTGTTTCGTGTTATCTCTTATTGTATCTAGTTTTACAAATATGCTGGGGATTTTTTACTGGTTAACAATACTTCTTTGTATCTACCAACAGCTTTTTAAAACAGACCTTTACCTGTTCGGTATGCAAAATTTTCATAGCGGGGTTTCGGTATGTCTTTTCTATTATAATATTTATAGAAATTGTCTATTGTAGAATTATTTATAAACATCATTCTTCCTCTTTCCTCCTGTTTTTTTTTTTATAAATGGAGCTACATGTGTATACGGCTCCTTTTATTTCATTTATATACACAATAAACATGACATTGTCACAATTTTTTAATCACAAAAAGTGTGACAATTGAAAATATATACATGTACATATATCAATAACACCAATTTGATTAATTAAACTAAACAAAATTTTCAGAATTGGTGCTATACAAATAAAAACTCAGGAAAATAAATGAAAGTTTAGAAATTAAATTTTAGGCTCTCCCGATTGAAGTAACACAGAGCAGAATTTTTCATGTGAACGAGTTGAAACAGATTTGCGCCCAATCTCATTTTTTCTAATGTTAGAAATCTTCTAAGAGATGCTTTGTACTCGGAAAGAATACTTAGTTTACATTGACTCTCCAGCTGTACATATTTACATGTACATCTTGTTTTACAAATGATTCTATGCAGTCGTCCAATTAAAATTAAGCACACACTATCTTTGATATCAATTCCCAAGATTCTGTATGCATCTGATGAGAAAGTCGGTTTCTTATTATACCTTCTGATTAAATTTTCTACAAACATCCAAGCCTCAATACGAGACTTACTGTACAACCAATGAATAAATGCTCCATAGTCTCGGTCTCTAAATTACAAAGAGGACAAATGTCATTGTTACAGATTCCCCACTTCTTCAACCTGTCTTTGGTTGGGAGAATTTTGTGCTTCAGTTGAAAACCAGATATCTTTGTCCTTGGCTTCTATATTATTGTACTCTTTACTCAACCAGATTTCTTTCCAATTGGTCACACTAAGCTTGAAAAAATCACTCCAAACAGTTTCTGCGACAGGAGCAGTAAATTGTGCAGAAATTAAATATCTATATACAGTTTTAACATCAACTTGAGACCAATCTAAAATTGTATCATCATCCACTGATAAAGTAACTGTGTTAAGAAAATGGTTTGGGGGGCCTGCTCTATGTTCTGTTGTGAACTCAGGTTTTATAAACCTGTTTGGACCTGTTGTAATGCGGCCAGCATTAATTGGAAGAATATTACAAGTGTCAGTTAGTCTACGAAATGACATTATTCTATTATTCTCGATTATTTGACCCAGGCAGTTAATTCCACTACTTCAGAGTACACTACTGTTCAAATCCTTGTCAGCATTTCCAACAATAATTGTATTTTTCCAAAGTGGTAGACTTTTTGTTTCATTGACACAAGAGTAGCAACAGGCGTTTCTAGCACCAACGCTATGGTAAGCTAAAACAAGATCTTTATAATACGATGTGCTTCACGATGAATGGCATTAGGATTACTGAAAACATACCATCCGAGTTTGAAGTCGCCACTGGTTTTTGATAAACAATAGTCAAAAAGATACTTCCATTTAACTGAGTTTTGTCTATACCTTCTTGAGACATTGAATTTCTAGAACCCGAACCTCTACTGTAAGTTTGGAAGACTTGCTCAAGTTCGTCAAAATCACCTTCTTCAGAAATAAATATCGTTGTGTCATCTGCGTGCTGAAGTAGTTTGATAGTCTGCTATTCGGCAGAGGAATACCTCTAATAATATGGTTACGTCTTAGTAAACAAGCCAAACCTTCAGCACATATCGAATAGAGAAGCGGTGACATTGGGCACCCAGGACGAATACCTCTGGTAACATAAAACGGCTCAGTGATATAATTGTTAACCAGAATCGAGCTAGTAGGATTGTTGTACATAATTTTCACCCACTTAATAAGTTTATTGGGAATTCCCATTTTAATCATAACTCCAAACATACATGTATAACTCCATTCTATTCAATCAAAAACTTTTTCTTGATCGATACTTAACATGGTACCTTGTTTATCTTCATTATTGACATA
>NW_019091804.1:14295-28980 GCF_001949145.1 Acanthaster planci | reverse complement strand
CAAAGGGAAAGAAAGTCAGAAATTTCACTGCACACAATAATTCATCATTTTGTTTCCATTCATGGGTCCAGACGATAATTGTTATAAGGGAAAGGAAGGCTCCAACTTCATAAGTCAGGTTTCAACCCCCCCCCCAGAAAAATGGAAACACAATGCTAATGTGTGTACAGAACCAGATGGCAGCAAGGCTATGACTGATGGGCAGCATATTGTGTCCTATTCTGCACACAGGCAAGAGCAAGATAGATGTCAATACACAATATCCTCAGGATAATGGCATGCTTTACCCGGTGACACTTGCGTGGGTTATGCACTGATGATGGAGTTAGGAAGGAGGTTTCAATCCGTGCAGAAAACATGCTGGACCTGTGCAATTTGGAGACAAGGGTGCACTTTCAAGACACATAACATCCATGCAGTTTGAAGCTATTTCACCACATAGGACCCGTGTTTTCAGAGCTTGTGAGAAAGGACCTCTCGTCGTTTTTTAAAAGAGATGAAGGAAGGTAGAATGTGAACAAAATTGCAAGACTCAAGCGACGGCGAGCACCCCATATCAGCACCCTCCACATCGGAAGCACCGTCACACTGATTAGGCTGCTGGGTTGCATTCCCAGGGCAGGCTTCTGGAAACCTGACAATTCCCAAAGATTACTGTTGCATCAACCTAGAAAAACACAAGTGAAAAGAAGCAAATGTCAGATGCTAGGAAGTTAATTAAACAAGGCCACTGCCGAGCCTATTTAATGCAGTGTGTCAATGGCAAGAATGAAAGCCATAGCCACTGAGCATTTGATTCTGACACAAGCTAGGACTTACCCTTTTCGTACATAGCAATAGCAATAAAGTGAAAGCCATGTGACTGGTTCTTGGCCAATCAAGATAGAGAATCTGTGGAGGGTTTTGTCCATTCTTCTGATCGTGTCCATCGTAGCAAGCATCACCACTTTTTCTCTGCTCAAGTTAGTTCAATATCTGTGCTGTGTTTGCCCAAACCACTTCAGATCAAGGATGACACGTATTCGGTTCAACCTATAGGAAAAAGGTAAAGCATATGTATCAATGACACTACTCTGTTCAACTTACAGCTGAACTAGTTTTCAATGTCAGAAAATTCCTTGGCCCTTTAAAAAAGTGCATGATCATTAGTTGTCAGCAAGTAAACTTGATACATGGAACTGAGCCAAAAAGAACAAGAGAGGCTTACATTATCTCACAAACTTTGGGAAATGGAAATGTTTTTAGGGTGAGCAAAAAATTCAAATTCTCTGAGTACTAAATATTTTCTTTGGTGCTGAAATAGTTTCAACAGGAGTTTACATTCAGTCACATTGATATTTTGTAAATTCACAATGCAAGGTACTTTGAAAAGGCTGACTTAAAAATAGACTGACAGAAAATTCTCAAGTACAGTCTAAAATTTTTTCAATAAATAAACAATGAAACTCACAATAAGAACAACAGATCTTCATACCAGGAGTGACAGGCAGAGGTGGAGTCTTGACAATATCCTTGACAACAACGCATGCATCCAGAACCAGCCTAATCTCCTAAAATCAAAGAAGAAGTGAACAAAAAATGTAGTATTTGGGAAAAGGGATTGATTTCCAATAAAAATGTCAGTATTCTAATTCATCCTTTGACATCCAACCACTTCCCCTGCAGAAAGTCTGCACAATATGGAGCACCACTGCTGAGTCCAAGGACTTGTCTTAGGTGTTCTGTGACGTGCATAATTATGTGGACAATGTGCTTTGATTGTTACTGGATTAAATATTCAAAAAAGCCTCTCTGAGTGTGCCAAATGCAGGCTCTTTACTACTGAATAAATCACTACGTGTGATTTTTCGGATGTACAGTATTGTTGGGTGCTTGATTATGAGGGAAAAGTGGAATTAACCAATCTGCAACGTAGGCTCCATACAGTAAAAGCAAATCACCTAGTTCCCCAAACCTCTCACAAACCCAAGCATTAAATTTGATATGATTCGCTCGGACTTGAAGCTTTATCCTTACCATACCCATGAAACTGATGATCAGTTCTTTCAAGGAGCTGCCCTGGAAGAGACAGTGCAATCACTTGTCCATGAAGTCCAAGGCACACTGTGAAAGGTATAGTTGTGGGTGAGTTTCTGTCCAAACAAACAAAGTCTAATAAGCTTCTTGTCATGGACTGCATCTCACGAACCAAATAAAAGCACAGGTGCAATGAACCTGAATAATCTTCCAACTACTTTTTACAGCCCGTGACAACTAAATATTAAGAGACAAAACGTTACACATTTTACCAATGCAACTTTCAACCGCGTTCAAGTTTTTTTGTTGTTGTCAATTTTGTGAGAAGCTGTTGCAAAGTTCATAGTCAACTGTTACAAAGTTACTTTTGTGTGTTAACCATTTCTTAAGTTTGATCATTTGTGATACATGTACACTTGTTTCTCTGAATTTCGGAATTCTTGTCCACATAGAAAGTGTTTAAATTTTATTCAATTCGAGAGTGAAAGCTAAAGTAGCAAGTCATCAACAACAATAAATGAATCAAAACGTTTAGACTGACATAAATCAACAGCACTTTGATTTTGGCTATCTGTCATATGCATCCTCCTTAAGCCATTTACCACTTGTGCACTGTATAATTTCAGCCACAAATTTTGACTTTTGAAAAAGACAAGATTTAGCAGCCTACGTGTACTTTCGATATAAATTTATATGTACAGCTGAAGTCGTTGTTGACTTAAGAGTTCTTAGAATAATACAGATCAACGTCACAAGAATGAACACAATATAACAATATAACAGCATTCATGCAAAATTCCCTGAGGCGATTACCAGTTGCCCACAAATCCATTCCCCGCCCGGCCCATGCAAACGGGGGGCAACCTGCCTCGCAATCTTTTCTGAATTAGGATTTGGAACAAACATTTCCAATGCAAAAACTCAAGTTAAAAAGAAGTAACACTGAAATAAGTGGATTTTCTTCAAGGTATGATCATCTTTCATATCTCACCTTTAGGGTAGTTTTCAGTTGAAGTCAAATTCCCAAAATGAAAAAAGGTTGGCAAGTTTTCCTTCAGTCATTCCTTTAAAATGCCATATGGTCATGCTAGTATCCTTTTCTAACATGAAGCTTTAATAGATGTGTTGAGAATTATCAATTGAAAGCAAATAAAAACTATGTAATGAAGATTTCTGTAAGTTAAGTGGCAAAAATTAATCTACTGGCATACATGAACATACTTTCCACTTTGAGTTTTTTACAAGGTTTCCACATCAGGGTTGCCCGTACTGCCTCCAGGTACTCAGTGGCTGGTCTACACAGCCACCCATTCACCCATTATACACATGTGCCCATAAACGATGCAGACCGTGCTGACAGTAGTTACTCTGAAAGTACAAATGTCCTTAACTTTCAAGTTATTATTATTCGTCCTCGACATGTTTCTTTTATGTAAAGCAAAGTTTCCATGTTCAGTAAATGTACACAGAAAATTCAGGTGCCAAGGAGTATATGTTCAGTATAACCGACAGTTATAGCAGTGTTCATTATACATGTACTGTACCGACACTGAACTGCATGCAACCTTGTGTTCTTCAACATTCTGACACACAACCAAGACGCAATATTTGCTACCAAAAGAGGCCAACAACAGTGGCTAAATTCAAGTTCAACATACAATGTACCTCCACACACTTCTACGTCTTTTTGCGCAGGCACAGATAAAACAACAGCCAGAGTCGATGAGATGGGGCAAGTGCTGTGGCTTAACCCATCAGATGTGTCTACATGTACAGATAGCCTGATCATATTTTTATATGTCCTCTCACATGAAGAGATTCTAGACAGTCTGTGTACTTGCACATCCAATCATTTACTGGACAATCTGTAATGCCATTATCCAAGACTTCAGGACATTCGAGCAGACGACATAGCCATTGACATCTTTACCTTATGTAGGTCGTTCTGATGCAGCCATTAGGGCAGATGCAGGAGAAACTCAAGTTCTTATCCATGAGGCATGTTCCAGCATTCTGTCAGGGTTGTGCTACTCATAAACACGCTGTGGTAAAGGAACACAAGAAAATGTGTATTTGAATAGACTCAAGGACTCAAGCTCACATTAAATAAAATGTATGAAGAATCAGTCTGAAAAGATAATCTAGTTCATGCCTGAAACAACGGGAGTGTGGAACTGGCTTAGACTATATCTATACACATATGATCCCTCATATTTCTGTTGTAAACCTCCAATGAATATTCATTCGGTCTGAGATCTTTCAAGATACTGAAAGTGTCAGTACATGTATAATTTTCAAAATATGTGTACATTCAACCTAATAAATCCCAACTCTCATCAACCCATCCCTACCAAACCCCCCACAACCGACTGTCACCAACCCAGCCCACAAATCCTTGACTAGGCTCAGGTGCAAGTTCATTGGTTGCCATACTATAAGTACATGTAGTTGCATACATGCACATGGTGAGAAAAAACTGCAATGGTAGCATTTTTAAGAATTAATGGGAAGATCATACAAGAAGTCAAAGCTTGTACTGGGTCTACCCACAGCAAAAAGAGGAAGTTTATTTTATCCAAATCATGATTAAGTGAATAGGAATATTTATACTGAGAGGAGGTTAAAATACAAAATGAATGAATTTGTAATCTGTCAAAATCAATAAATTACAGTAATTTTTAAAAGTGCTGTCGACAACTTAGCTTGACAGTTACATCCATGTAATTACCAGTAACTTCAACTACATACATGTAAACCAGTAAGTTTTATTATTCCTTTTGCAAGTTATACTTGACTCCAATGGACAGAATGATCAACTTTAGTTCTACGGTATGATAGGGGTCCCTGGTATCTACAATCCTGGACAGACTTGTTGGGACACTTGGTAATAGCCATATGCTCTCCAGCCCCCTCCCCAACTCCCCCCCGGTCAATGTTGTCCAGCTGGAGCGCAGACCGTGCGCACAGACCCAACATTGAACATGGGGTCTGGAGGCCTAACGAGATTTGTCCAGGATTGTAGCAGTAGATGATATGGCAAACTTGTGACTTGGTTGAGATGAAACTTGTTTGATGACCTTGTCCAGTGCTTCCACAGTCAAAATGAAAATTTCCGTATCCCCAAAGCCAAATGTCCTTATTTTCCTCCCGATTTCCTTATTTTTTAGTTAACCACCAAAAAGCCTAATATACTACCAAAACTACTGTGTTTGTTTGCTAGATGATAAGCAGAGGTCAGTACAATGCTCAAACTCACTGTCTTCAACAAAGAAATCAGGCTGTGTGCATCATGTGTGGTGATATAACTTGTGCGCACGCGCATAAAATTTTATTCTACTAGTCTTGTTTCCAGTCATCCTGAATCTGACAGAATATTACTGTAGAGTTTGAAATGTAGATTTTGCTGCTAATTTTGAGAATATTTGTAGAATTTGCTCAGAATTTAATAATTTCCTTAGAATTACTTTAGATTTGGGGCATTTCCTCAAAATTTCCTTAGATTTTTTCATGTCCTTCAAATTTCCTTCGAAAGCAAAAATTTCCTACAAATAAGGAAATTTCCTTGAAAGTGGAAGAGCTGACCCAATGTCAAGATTATTGAAATCATTATTCCTTACGATAGCAGCTTTTACATTCGGAGGCAGACAGTTTTTTCAAAATTATACATTACAGCACGAAAATACTATTTATAAAGATAATTCTTTGATTGCATAAACGATAAAAGGCATTACTCTCTGAAAACGCATGAGGGAATCCTTTGGCTTTTCTTGTTTTGCTGTCATGTGGGCGCGGCTGTGAATGATCATGAGACTGGGCTGTAGTGTTTGGGTTTGCGAGTTGCTTGGATACCAAGTGTCCTTATGCAAATTGGTTAAAGTTGAGGCCAATTAAATTGCAGTTTTCGGCGTTCCTTTTGAATCCCTTGTGGGAAAGGCAGCAAGCCTCACTGTATATATTTTTTTGTAGTAGTCGGCCTACGTAAAGGAAGAATCACAATCGGATTTTCTTGTGCGGATGGATCCCTTCAGCAGGCCACTGCCAGACTGCGTCATTCATCTTTTCCTGAGCATTAGTTCTCACTGTATGGTCTCATTTTCCTCGCATTTGCTGTGAAACTGGGAAAATCTTGCGGGGCTTGGCTGCTCTGCCATATCCTCTTCTCTGACAGGAGTGACTCAGGAATGGAGTACACAGCCTTGGAAATCTACAAGTAAATGTGCTGTTTTCATGTGATGCCGCGTTCAACGGACAGCACAAGAGACCCTGCTCATCAGTCACCTTCACAGTATGCCAGCATGCATCACCTTGGACCCGTATGGCCATTGTCCATGGCCGGGCCTGTACTACGAGGGGAAAGCACCATGGATTGAGTCAACTTGCCGTCGTGCATCGCTACAGTATCTACAAGCAGCCCATGGAGGAGCAGCATTCTCTCTCCAGACAGACAAGTGCTCATCCAAAAGACGGTTCCATTGTACCATCCTTGCCACCGCTCATCGCTTAGTGCAGTCAGTGGAGCAGCGCACTCCGCATCCATCAAGGCCATCGATGTCAGGGAGCCCCTTTCATGCAGCAGGCATCCAACCGGCGGTGCTACCGGTGGTGATGTGCCGTCGTAATGAGTGTTGAACCTAGCTCAGGAAGACTATTGGCAGGCTACAGCTTCATCTACGGCACCAGAATCTTTGGTTCACAATTTTATACTTGTAACTGTAGGATAGTACAGGGTATGTGGAAATTGACTTCGGCTGATGCCAATTGTTTTGCGTTGAATTCCCTGTGCACCTACAATTGGCACGGTGCATCTTCATCTTCAGTCAGCACTGCGAAGCTATGTACACGCACTACACGGTGATTCTGGCTGCCGCACATGGCATACAACAGGAATTGCTGGCCGCTCTCAATGGTTTTTTGGTCAGACTTGCGCAGTGGTTTAAATGACACACAAAACAAATCAATGAATAACTAATGATAAGGCCTATGATAATCTGTTTTATCACTCCAAGATAAAATGTATTATTCTGGACAGGCACAGTTTGTTGCCATGGTGTTGTAAACATGTAGCTTGGAGTGTAGGCACGCGACCGCCTGACTCTCTGCTGGCTGGCGGAAGGCCAAGGAAAGTAGCTACATAGCATTACTATTTACAGCCAACGCGCAAGAAATAGGTTGCACATTGTTATAATTCGGCATTAAAATTTTAAAAAAAAATAATAACAATACTAAAGTATATATGCCTAAGTATTTTACTTACTTGTAGGCCCTACCCCTAATCTGAGGATATTAGGAACCTTCTTTGAAACAGTTTTGGACGCCTTCCATGTAAGAACTGTTGCAGTTAAAGTAGGATAAGTCTAGCCAAATTATCACTTTGTCAGTGCATGCAGATTAATGCTTCTCACTCGAACAAATTTAAACACATCAAGTGCAGGCCTAACGAAACAGTGAAATAATAACGTGAATAAATTTTTAAAATAAATAATAAGAATAAAGTAAATTAATTAACAATGAGAATTATAATGATCAAATAAAGTACGTCCAAGTGAAAAATAACAATGTGCTATGTCTGTCGCATGCTCAGGGGAAGGGGCAAATCGTGTGCACATTGCATGCCTCCTGCTGTCAGCTAATCTTGTAGAACAACAACATCTTACAATAAGTACACCGGTTGTCATGGTTCCCGTGCCCATTACTTGTGAGGGCTGTATTTTCCGTTTTCATGAGCAGTCTGCATCTGCTTCGCTTGTGCATAGTTTGTCGCTTTGCTTTAGAGGCGAGCGATTTCTATTTCTTTTTTTCTTAGTCCGTACCGTAAAGGTACCAGGTAGTTCTCAGCAAAAACCAAAACAAACACGAATTCAGCAAATTGGCTTGACTGTTTATCCATCTGCCAGTTCCAATTATTCAGTTCTCTCCAGCAAGGCTTGTCCTAAGTACCAACCAGGCTGTTTTGCTTTATCCAACATTTGTCATAATCATACCCTTTAATCAAAAGTGGTTCTTTGAATGAATGTATCAATAATGAGGACTGCTAAATATTTATTGCATGCGTTACAGCCGTCAGATTGCCACGTCTCATAGTATCATTCATGCTATGGATGAGGCCTTAGGCCTAAACATCTACTTCTGGACTGCCTCCTGATACTTCTCCAAACGAAGAGCATCTTGGTTTTCATTTGCCAAATTAGTTTCACTATGCCTAGCCTGGCTATCTTATTTTGTTTGCACTGTTGGATATAAATAGCATTTTGGGAATTTCACGATAGTGGGTTTTGTGCATCTGCAGCCTTTATATCACATTATTTGGATTATTTATTTTGGATTTTTTAGATGAATTCAACGGAGCATCACAGCGTTTTTATGAGCACTTTAAGGTTTGTGTGCAGCTTGGAGTAGGCACTCGGAGGTGATTTCCGAATTAAGGCCCTTGTCATACCAGAATTCCGCATCTGAATTGGAGAATGATGCGACAGTAGCAAATCTGTGTGCCATGGGATTAGTCAGTCACCCTCAAGCAATATGGAAAAAACCTCTGATATAAAAAAAAATACACACACAAACACAAACACACAAAAAAAGGAAACTGTTGATTTCTCTCAACATTGTCTGTTATGCCATCACTCAAGGAAGAGCATTTCACATGAATGTGTCAGGTTTATGAAATAGCCAAAGCTCATCTGTATGCACAATTATATCCTCATGACTTTAAACTCATCTGTTCAAAAAGTTACTTGTAGAGAGATTTAAGGTCCATTTTCCCTTTGGGTTTATTATGATCTTAGTTTTATACAAATTGGAAGTGCTTCGCTCACCTATTTTCAAATAATCTCGGGTGCGCCGTACATTTTTGCTGGGTAGCCGAAAATTGTCAATTCTAATGGCTTCTTATAGTTATGAGAGGGAGTCCTGAATTTAAGAACTCTCTCAGTTATAGGAACAGTGGTTCCCATGGATAACAAGTTGGTTTCACAAGTTTCTTCTGTTGTGACAATTATTGTCAGTGGGGAACTTTTCTCTGTCATTTCAGACTTGGCAAGGCCCATCCTAGAACCCATATTGTCTTGTATGTGGTAAATGGCTTGCTAGCGTGCCAATAATTTGGGGAGTCAGGTTAGTGTGGTAGCTCTTTCCTCACCTTCCACCTCTGCGACCCGGGTCTGAATCCCACCTAGGTCAGCATGTGGATTGAGTTCCTGACACCTTGGGTTTTCTATGGTATTCATTCTGAGTTTTTCTCCCACCCCTAAAGCCGACCATTTCTTTATTGTCTTCATACTTATCACTTCACCTTCTATAAATGAGCTGAAATGTTTGACATTTAGCAGGATTCAAGGAAAACCCATTACTCTTCGACCACTCACTCAAGATATCAAGATCATGTTGTATATTACCATTCTCATTGAACAAACAATTTTCCCCCAAGGTCAAGTCATCGATATACATGTATTTTCAACATCTATTATGACTGGAATCAAGAGCACTATTTATGCAAATAAAAAAAATCACCGGGCCAAGTTTAGTTCCTTGGAGAACACCCCAGACAAGGCCTGCCAGTCAGAAAAGACTGTTTATATCTGACCATCTGTTGACGTTCTGTTAGAAACTCAGCAATCCATTTGACAACTGATGGGGAAACCCCAAGCTCAATAAGTTTGTTTATGGCTATCATGTGGTTTATTGTATCAAATGCTTTGCTGAAGTCAGTTAATATTAATGTGCCAATGTTACCTGGTCTATTTGCACCAGAGATTAAATGATGATAGATATCGATAATACAGTGAGTGCTGGACATTGCCAAATTGTCTCAATTAATTGAGTAGATAACCCATTTGCTTACGAAGCTTTCAGCGACCTTTGCAAGCAGAGGAGAGAGATTGGTCTGAGTTTCTGCAAGGTGGGTGGTTGAACTTTCGGTATGGGAACAACATTAGCCTGCTTCCATTGGAATGGGACAACACCCTGCTTAAATGACGAATTTAAGATATTAGAAACTGGAATATTAAATTTGTAACCAAATTCTTTAAAGATCTTCGCAGGCAGGTTGTCTGGACCGCCAGTTTTATTCGCTGAAATCTTCCTAAGTTCTTTATAAATCTCCCAAGAATAGATGCATACATGTAGGTTACAAATTTCTTTGTGCCATCTTCCAGGGTCAATTTTCTTTAATTTACATGTACTCGACCAGCATAGTACTGCTGCTTAGCAGATCTTATTTGACGAGTAACCTGGTTTCTGAGGATACGATATCTGACTCTATCTCCATTATTGAATGCTTTTTGTCTGTGCAGTATTATTTTCTTAATTCGATCATAAAACCAGGGTTTAGCGTCATTATACTTTCTAATAGTTCTAGTGGGGAAATAAAAATCAACATGTTTACTGATCATCTCATAAAAAAATATCAGTTTTAACTTGACAAGAGCTAGTGCTAATTATTTCCTGCCATGTTTGATTTTGAATCCATTGAGCTAAAGATCATACACTTGAGTCTTTCATCAGGCAAATAATAGACGTGCGATAGTGATTAGGCTTCAAGGAATTAATATTAGGTTCCCACATCACACAATTATGGTCACTTTGAGCTTCTGGTTGCAAAGTCAAAGGGTTTATATACTGATTGTCAAAGTTAGTGATAATTAAATCCAATACAGCATTTTCTCTGGTTGGATTAGTTACAACCTGTTTCATATTGTTCCATAACAGATTGGATTGACAGCAAACTGATTAAAGTCCCCCAAGATGATTAGGCCAATATGTGGCCTACAAATCAGCAATTGATCTACGGTAGCATTGATGTCTTGATACAATAAATTAATATGTGTTGAGTCTGGAGCAATATAAACTGCAAAGATAGCAATTGCAGGAATGCCTCTCGGTAACTTGGGGTGAAGCACCAACAACCACTCTCCTTCAATTTCTGGTGGGACCGTAACATGTTCAATGGGGGATGCTGTAAACTTGTCACTAACACAGACAAGTACCCCACCTCCTGTTCTGTTCTGCAGACTGTCTGCATGCACTGAAGGCACAGTACCTGTCTATTGTGTATTGTTCCAAAACCTTATTAGTAGAGATCCACAAGTCAGTTATCACTGCAATGTCAATTTGATTAGAGTGCAGGATAATCTCGATTTCGTCCAGTTTGTTCAATACAGACTGAGCATTCGTTAATAAGAAGCAAGGTAGGTTGACCTGGTTCGAATGTAGGCCTACTCCTAGCTGACGTGTACACTCTGTCAAAGAAACCAAGTTCTGTAACTGCATTCGCCGTCTAACATCATGAAGGCGTTGTGTTTTTCCCCACCCACTGTTTAATTGATAAGTTGGGCCTGCTGTATACATGCATGTGCCAAATATGGCCAAGATGAAGGCAAGGTGCCCTCATTGTTATAGGTATGCTGCAAAGGTTCTTGGTAGCACTCCATACACCCAGTTCACTTGGTGAATGGTTGGCAAGTGAGCCAAGGATTGGTTGATTGATAGTGGTTTCCTTCTTTGACATGTCACCCAACTATTCCAGAGACTAAGCCTTGGATTTACAGACGTAAGGGAAATCTCAAATTACAATACTTGTTTGTTCATAATTTATTATGTACATCTTATTAATGTGCAAGAAGCCCACTAACACATCAAAAAATGATTAAATATCTTTCAACAGGTTAACTGTTTAGGACAATGTAGGCTCAATTATATCCCCATGTTTAGCATCGCGGTCTATACACTAAATACGAATGTTCCGACTTGCGGCCAGAAATGACCGGTTCCGGGCTAGGTAGTATCACAGCCAGAAACGGAAAGGCAAATTTAAATTCGGTTTGTAGAATTGGTTAAATTAGTACTTAGAAATATTTGCTTAGTGTGAACTCAGGATTGTACCGCAGCCGCGGTGTATTACTTTCTGTCATCATTCAAGTGACCACCCCATTCGGTATCAATTTCTTGCCCCATTAGAAAGGCTTTACAGAGATCCCCCCACTTTTTTTATCATCTACGGAGACACGGGCACCATCTTGTCGACTGATCACAGTACATGTAGGCCTAGGTGGAAATGTTTTGCTTCAAACAGATTCCTTCGCATTCCCGGTGCAAGTGCGACTTTTCGTGTGGGATAGGAATGCGTCCTCCAAATGCTACACACAATAGTAGTGTGTGGGACACTCTCCCTCGCGCATGCTTTGCACTCTTTTCCTGTCATGTGCGGAACAGAAAAGATGTTCAACCAACTAACGGTGCCACTCATTTGGTAGTGGGTTTGGAATCGCACTCCTTGCACCAACATTTTTCCTATGATTGGTTTCATCATTTGCAGTCATTGGGTGAGCGGTGATTCAGTGTGTTCTTCCAAGGGGAGGGGTCCAGGGCTACTCATCGTCTTCCCATTTAAGGTGCACTTTGCGCATGTGGCGAAAATGGCATGGGAGAACAACTCGCAACTTTTAAGTTAAGCCGACTGATCGTTTATTGTTTGAGTTAACCTTTGTTGGAATTCACAATTTTTTCTTCGTAAAGCGGTGGATAGGCTAATCCTACCATAAGTACAGCTGTGGGCCCATACAACAAACCAATTAATGTCTTTTTTTTCAATTAAGGTTACACCAATGTATTTAGTAAAATGCATCGCAAGGGTGGAATTCTAATTATGTCCGTAAGCATACCATCTCACATGCATAGTGACGGGGCAAATCGTAAAGTGACATTTTACCCCTGTTCACTTGTGACAAGCATGTCAAGTGTCAAGGGCAAGCACCCTGACTTTTGCACATGCATGCGCTAAAGCTGCAATGCCTTGGTCAGTATTATTGGCACACATGCCACTTTTACTTTATTGACAGGTTTAAGAATTTAAGAATTGCATTGCTTGAACTGTTATTTAATATAAGGCCAGTGTCCTGATCAAGTGTGCTAGCCAAGAAAGTAAAACCGCTGTCCAAAAACACAACTTGCTTGTCTGACAATTTCGTTTTCTGGGAGCGATATGCAGATAAAATTGAATTTAACAATAATGGGCCAGAGTAATCCTTAAAGCAAGAACCATTTATCAATGTTAGGGATTTCTTTTGAATCAAATAATTTCTCAAGAAAGGCTCTAAGAGCATTTTCAGAAGCAAATATACCATACTGAGGCAAGGGTAACGTATTGTAAATAAAAATCAGAATATGGGCTGGAACAAAATATGTCAGTTTTCCCAGAACACCAAGGATGCGTAAAATAAGAGTATGAACATTCAGGCAATTAATTTTGGGGATAAACTTGTCATCAATAACATCCAAAAATTTATAGTAATCAACCTTTTCAAAATAACTATTGCTAAAACAAATTTTAGTGTTTTTATTTAATGCTCATTATATATAACGGGTAATATTTAATGCTCGGTTAGTAAAAAACCGTTAATGTGTCTTCTTCAAATTTAAGGATTACTGCAGCACACAAACAAATCAAAATACTTTACTAAGCTCACTGTTCAAGTCAGCAGCTTCATTTAAGGTTATGCCACTATAGAGTATGTTTTTATCATCTGCAATAATATGAACGTCACAAGTTGAGTCATGGAGTCGAGCTACAAATGCTGTTAATATGCCTAGGTTTGAGCCCTAGGTTTGAGCCCTGAAGTACACCAGAGGTGATTGATTTGTGACTTTTGAATCTGCTCAATTCTACTTTTAGGTTATCTTGAAACACCTCCAGGGCTGTACCTCTTCCACCATATTAATGAAGTTTGCTGAAAAGAGTACCAAGATCAATTGTATCAAATGCTGAAGAAAGATTTACAAAATACCAATTATAAGTTCACGTTTGTCCAGACTAGATGTTACTCTGTTCACTAAATCAAGACAACTTACATGTACATGTAAGTCAAATATTTTGCCCTGAAGCCCGATTACAAATGTGAAAGAACGTTAAATTTAAAACTTTTCAAGATGGTTTGCAACTAACCCTTCTAACAGTTTTGAGAAGCACGGCAAAATGGATATCTAGGGTGATAATTAGTGACTTGGATATAATCACTATTTTGGTAAACTGGAATAGAATAACTTCAGCAATTTTGAGTTCATCTGTGACTTTTCCGGAAATCAAAGAGTGCTTTGAAATATCTGTTAAAGGGTGAACGATAAGGGGAGCAATATTCTTGAAAAGAAGATTGTCAAGTTTGAACAAAATGCCAGGTAATTGCAACAGCAAGACCAATCACCAGCTGCTACCCTCTCATTCCAGCTCCAAATCATTGGGAATCACATACAGACAATGCTTACCCCAATAAAACTCCAGCGATGATATGCCTCTACTTTTGTCACTGGGCATTAATACTCCTAGTACATGTACAGGTATATCCATTTCCACAAACACAAGTCTATCATCACTTCTCAGACTTACAATTCCAGCAGCCAAAGTCCTAGGCAGAAAAAGCCAACAAATATGACATCTGTCAAGAATCACATCACTCGCCAAACAAGATGCATGTACCTGTCCATGACCATTGAGGGTGCACATGCTTTTGCTACTATTTGGGGGGTATCTTCGCGGGAAAGGCAAATAAAAAATTTGCATGGCCAACCCCGATAAAATTGAAATAAAAAGTGAACATCTTGCCATAATCTTGAATTTCCAGTGAAAAAAAAATCTGGCCAACCTCTTCCAGGGAGTCATTAGACAGAGCTATTTTGGTCTGA
>NW_019091802.1:0-13829 GCF_001949145.1 Acanthaster planci | reverse complement strand
CTGAGCAGTCGACTTCTTCCTAGAAGTAGTACATGTAGGTCCTATTCCATTACACCATGTGACTGGCACCTTATCATTACACACCATCAGTTTCCAAACCCTGTTTCCATAATTATTCAGGCTTCATTTATACAAGCTGGAGGGCGTTAAACTTTGGTTTCTAAAACGGCTCTGACATTGCGCGCTAAGCTGAATGGAAATCCCGCGCTCACGTAGTTGTATATGCAATGACTGTTTTATGTACAGGGATGATATCTGCAAGGGTGCTGGCACGTTGGGCTGTCGGTCGCCGATATATTGAACGAAATCTCCGACTTTGCTTCTCTTTTTGAAAACATTTCTCTGCAAATGCGAAGAGGAATCAAAAAGCAATTAGCTGATGGCAATATTGTTGACAAATCTGCGACTGATTGCGGTCATCAGAAATAACCTGTTGCAGAATGAAAAACATTTAAAATTGCAATTGTTGATGCTGAACTTGATGCCTTCTGGACCAGTCGCTCAGAGATTCCCAGCACATTATAAATATTTCAATTTTAACACAGGGACATGTCCATTTACAAATTCACATTTTTGAATGTGTGTGGGGTTCCACTAAATGAGAACATGCAGGTATGAGTCTCCATCACAGGTGTTTATTATCCTGCTTTCTTGGGTCCCTTTATTTTACCAGCAGATATCTCCAGAGGACTGGACCCAAATTGCTATCGTCTATGATAATATGTGCCATTTAGATAATATGGTCGTAGCCCGTAAACCGCTTCCACTTTTGTGGCCTTGGTTGCACATGTTGTTGTAACCACGAAAGTGCATTGATCGTATGTTCATTTGGCACCATGCAGATTCTGAATACAGAAGCAGGTACCAACCTGATGATCATCTTGAGGAGAAAGACAACACCATCAGTTGTGAACAAACTTTTGTTTGGATGGGTAGATTCAAGAAAATCCTTTGTGCTATGCCAAAGACACATCATTGTATGATTGTTCGAGGAAACAGATACACAGCGTTCTGCTATGAACAACGTTACAATCCAATTCTTCCAGCATGTAGAAGTGCCAACAGTGTGTGGTGTAGCCTGAGTGTTCTGCTATGAACAAGGTTACAATCCAATTCTTCCAGCACGTAGAAGTGCCAACAGTGTGTAGTGTAGCTTGATTCTAGTGGTACTGGTAACTCTTTGGAAGGAGTCCAAAATATCACAATACACATGCACCTTTTTTAAAGCCGAAGCCTTTTGTTGAAACAGGACTTTTTAATGTGTACTTGTTGATGGTATCAGATCTGTATACTCATTTGGCATAGTGAACGTCTTCTTTCGATCTTGTAATTTGTATATGGTTCATATGCACTGCCTCTACTGGGTAATGCATTTTATTTGTATTTATGATTAGAAGTGTCCTGCCATCATTTAAATTGTGGCATCGTAGTACTTCCATCCCTGTACAGTCTTACAAGCTTAAGAGGTTTGGCACCATTTCTTCTCCTTTTTTCCAGCTTTTCCGATAATAATGCTATGTTTTTGGTCACACAAAGTTCTCTGATGATTTTTTCCCCTCAAGCTACATAAGCTTAACTTATTTTTAACATATTTTCTTATTGTAGAGATAAATTTAATTGTGATTTTATTACCTGTACTTCAAATTGCCTCATCAAATTTAATAATGATCCAGCTGCCAATTAGGCTTTATTGACCTTGACAGTTTATGTACAGTAGGTTGTTTATCCAACAAAATATCTGTAGAGTTGTATAATTGTAATTTAGTATTAAGTGTTGTATTTTTGTGTAATTACTTTTTTTCCATATACATGTATTCCCATGTACATTTATACACACGTTTAGATTTGGCTTGGTGTTTTTTTTTATCAATGCATCTCATTCTGCCTGGGAGGTCAATAGCCTAGGAACTATTGAAAGTAATGTATCCTCTCCATAAACACCGTCTGGAGTGAAGATGGAGATTAACTGTGGAAATGTATTGATAAAGATGTTATTCCCATTTAACTTTTTCCTGCTTTTTATTGATTAACTCTTGTGCGGATGCAATCATTCATTAATTTACAATATTGAAAATAGTTTATTGAAAATTTCTGTTTTCTCCTGGAAGACTTGTTCAAGCTTATGTACTGGAAGCCGAGTTATTTCTTGAATTACCCATGTATGTGTTTGAACAGGATACTAGCCTAGTTGTCTGTAACTTCTTGTTTGCCATTGGACTTTTTGTTCAACAGGTTTTATTAAGTGAGGTGTACCCAAAACGTCAAATTTTGTTTCATTTAGTTCTTAGTTCTTTTACTATTTGTGCAAACATACAGGTAGCATGCGGAGACATTTAATGTTTACAATGTATGATTGACCAGCAGTAAGGAAATAAATATGAATTTTCCTGCTTTAAATGTGCGTTGAAGACCAACTCAATAGAATGGATGCGACTAATGCCCGAGCTATCGACAACACAGTGTGTCAAACTCACCCTCACTGTGCACATCTGCAATATAATTGGACTTAATCACTGCTTCTGTTTTACGATCAACATATTTTGTGTTTTCTGTGTGTATTGTAAAAATGCCTTTCCTGTCTTGTAATTCCACCATTGACCGTTTTCTTAACTCATGTCCTTAGAATGTTGTTTGAAATGGTAATTTTTATTTTTGATTTGTTTACATACATAAGTTTAGATGTTACAAGGTAAACACTATTCATTTATTTAATACATTCATGCCATAAATAAGGAATGAGCTGTAAATTTTTACTCAGTACCACACATAAATTGAAGTATAGTTACATTAAATCTAGAACAGTTGCATTTGGTTATCATTGGTTTTTTTTTCTTTGCCTGTAATAAGTGAATGTAGAATTTTGTTCTTACATCTGCTGTTGGTTGTGGGAAAGCCTGTGATATTTTTCAGATTTGAGTGTCTGTCTACATGTCTACCTAATATTTGGCTGCAACCTAAACCCTCTGTTGTGTGTTATGTTGTGTTTAACGACACCGTCTACAGACAATAATATTCCTCATTATCTACACAAGCGATGACAATATTTACATTATTGACAGACCCAGGGAAATAGATGTCATTGGTTATTTCAGATCAATTTCTATCCTAGAGCAACAGCACCTTAAGGTTACAGAATAAATACAAGTACCCGCCTGTTATGTGAATCAGGTACCCTGTTACTAAATTCCCCTAAAATACACACCTCTATTTAATAGTGCCCAGATGAACAGACATAAGGGAAAAACTGACATGCTGAGGATACAACTAAAAATGTATTTTCTCCACTGAATTCCTTTAGTCGCCAAAGACATAGTGGATAAGATGGCTAACAGTACAATGCTTTCATTGAAAGTTATTGCATATACAAACAATGAGCCTTTAGTCTTGAAAAATGTGTACTACCGAAAATTCCTAGCTTTTAACACTCTGGGATTGGAGGATTTGCTGGATTTAGGATACTTGTAGCTTTTAACACTCTGGAATTGGAGGATTTTGCAGGATTCAGGTTGTAAGTAAGAAAATTAGGGTAGGGGTTTAAGAGGAATGTTCATGTACATGTGCAAATGCAATGTGCATTGTTCATAAAATCATTTGCACACGTCCCACATTGAAGTTACCTTATGTGCATAAAACAATGCATGGATGTTTTAATTAATTGTACTTTTATAATTGAAATTTACATGTATATTTTAGCATCTCCAGATATATCTTTGAATAAATGTATACAGTAGATTATCTGCAAAGCTGAATGCTGCACTGAGGACACCGGTCGGGTGCAGAACTCGCCGACTTCAATTTCACAATAAAGTACAGGCCAGGCTGGAACAACGCTAATGCAGATGTCCTTTCACGACCACCCCTGCACATCGATGAGTCCATAACCCAGTGTACTGAGAAGGTGAGCAGAAACCATATTACCGCCACTGTAGAGGCTGCCATATGGGGAGAGTCGGGAAGTGCCCATGGGTCACTGCTATTACCACCGCCACATCTTGTCTAGATGACAACACGACACCGAGCCATTACACCATCAAGGCAGAGTTTCAAGCAGACGCCATCATTGGCCCAGCCATGAAGTACATTGACAGAGGACATCAACCAACTACACAAGAGAGAAGCAAGGAACACCCAGATGCCAACATTCTCCTCAGAGAACGAGACAAGCTCAAGGTTGACAGTGCCGGGGTTCTCCGACGGAATCAGCTTGTCCTACCCCAGAAATACCACCGACAGGTCCTCAAGGAGTTGCATGAGGATATGGGTCATCAAGGGGCTGAACGTGTCATCCACCTGGCACGAGACCGTTTTTACTGGCTCGCATGCAGCGGAACATCGAGCATTTTGTCACTAATGTCTGTCAGTGTCTGAAGCAGCATAAGCCCAACCGCCTGACTCAGGAACCACTCCTAAGCATCACGACCACAGCTCCCTTCGAGATCGTCTCCATTGACTTCGTACACCTAGAGAGGAGCATTGAAGGTTATGAGTACATTCTTGTGGTCATGGAACACTTTACACGCGTTGCACAGGCCTACCCCACCACCAATAAATCTGGCAAGACGATCGCAGACAAAATCTTCAATGATTTCGTGCTCAGATTCGGCTTTCCCCATAAACTCCACAACGATCAGGGCTGAGAGTTTGAAAATCAGCTGTTCCAGCGGTTGCAGAGCTTGTGTGGCATCACCCCATCCAGAACCACTCCCTACCACCCCCAGGGTAATGGACAGGTTCAGAGGTTCAACCACACACTCTGGGGGATGCTCCGGACCCTACCAGAGAAGGATAATGCCCATTGGAAGGAATCCCTGAATCAAGTTGTACATGCATACAGCTGCACTCGCTCTGAGGCTACAGGATTCTTTGCGCGGAGGCCTCCCGCTGCAGTCATCAAGTTTTACGACCGCAACTGCTCTTCGTGCACAATGATGGTCGCCGCGGTTCGCTGGTAACCAACGTACACGGTTATAGAACTTGCAGCGAAATTCTCCACTGGAGTAAAGATTATGGGGCAAACAAATATGCTTTTGGCATGTGCAGTTGTTCTCCATAGCCCCTGTGCAAGCGCAAGGAAACCCATGAGAATCAGTGCAGATTTTCGCGTAGGTTGATGTTTCGCTCAAGAAAATCAGACAAAAATTCGGTAAGATATGCCCTTTTCCTGTTCGATACGAAACCTATGAAATACAAAATTCATACATACAATAATTTTCTAAAAAAACTGCTTTCCGACCATTTCCTGCGGTTGGGAAATGGACTAAAATGTTGACAAAATGTCAGTGCAGACCAAATGTTAGTTTCATGGCTGCCCAGTACTGGACAATTGGTCAAAATATCGATCGAAAAGTTGTATTTTTTTGTTTGATTTTGTTTTCTTTTAGGCTCCCTGTGTTTCCGCCGATGTTATTTATATTGATGACAAATGAGAAGCAGTCATCATCCAACTTTTCATGATTGTTAACGTATTAAATTGAAAATGAAATCCAAATTAACTTGACCAGATCTAAAATAATTTTTGTATACTATAGGCCTATACACCGGAAGAAATAAAATTCGTTATGAAAAAATCATGAGAAATATGGAAAGAAAATTGAAGATGCAACTTGATAACACCACAATAGCCAGTGGAAAACTTTATACATTATGAAGCTGGAAAAAAATGAACCTGATGAAGAGATGCTACAGACTCTGCATCCAAAAAAAAGTCATAGAGGGCCTACATGTAATTGTAATAAAATGTGTATAACGTTAAGCACATTTACATGTAGTTGGTCCTAAATTCCCATTTCAAGTAAGCGAAAGGCCCGGCACACAAACAGAAATATTATATTAGGCCTAGCTACAATAATATGAATAATGTGGCTGTGATTTTGTGACATACATGTATTGTTTATCGATTGCATCTGGTCACAATTTACATAAATATAGAAAACATAAACCAAAAATTTGTAATTTAAATTACAGGTCAGCTGGATGAACTTACCTTGGCCATTCTTCCATGCATGCTGCATGGTAGTTTGAACACTCCAATGTTTTTTCAAAGTACCGTTGCTTTTGACACAAATTTTCAGATTGCGAGAATGGCTTTACTTTAATTTTTTTTTTTCACTTTGTCTTCTGTAGGTCTTGTCATGCTTGTTCGTGGCGTTCCATCGCCGAAATAATTTTGGAGCGACAGTGAAGCAAAACTACGTCTTTTTTTCTCATGTGTTTTGATCGATTTGGGCAGCACAGATATGTACATGCACAACTGATGGCTTCACACTGCCTGCAAGATTTGTGCCACTTGTGTGGCCAGCTTGGGGCCGTGCAGAAAGGCCGAAACGCTCATTCTAAGGAGAAGTAATAGATGGTATGGAATCATTGAATGTGTGTGTGGGGAATGGAGATTTTCCCGAGTTAGTCAAGTCAAAAGAGGGAGAGCATGGGCAGATTCCCGTCACCGTAACCGGAAGAGATGTCTATCAGACATATCCGTTCCCAACCATCCGCCATGAGATGTGCAGTCTTCTGACACCGAAGCCGCAGAGTAGATGTGATCTGTGCAAACTGCACAGGGGAAATCTGTCTTCACTTTCAGGTCGAGTAAAGAGATCAAAGTCTCTGTTGTCTGTCATGCTCCCAGCACAACTCGGAATGACAGACTAAGCTCGGTTCAGCTTCGAGCAAAAGCATCGCTCCTGCAGGCGCAAAAGCGAGCTCTCACGAAGAGGAACCGAATACTTAGCAACAAGATTTCACAAATCATCGAAGCAAAGAGCGTCCAGCTTACTCCAAACCAAGATTTTGCCCTGCAAAATGCCTTCCAGGAGTGTGCTACAGCTACTGTCGACGAGATAAAATCTTCATCCCCCGCATCTCTATTGTGAGCACAACACCAAGAATCAATCAAGAGAGGGAAGGCGATGCGATGGCATCCTGCTGTGATACGCTTTTGTATCGCCCTACACAGCAAGTCTTCATTTGCATATAATCTCATGAGGGATACTGGGTTCCTGCGGCTGCCTCACCCTACAACGCTGCATCCATACAGCCACTTCGCAACTCCAACTTCAGGCTTCAACAGCGATCTGGTGAAGAGAATCATGGAAGACCACATCTCACAGGACATGCCCTACAATCATCGAGATATTTCTGTCTTGTTTGATGAAATGAAAATTAAGTCAGGCTTGGTATATTCACAGAGCACAATTAATGTTGTCGAAGCGATAGATGCTTTGTCATTTTTTATATCTTGGAAAAAATTTTGTCCATTTACTTTCCACAGCTCAAAGGCCAAGACATATCATGGACGCAGCTGCTGTCTCTGTACGAGTGGGATGTGGGGCTTGAGCGTACATCTCCCGGTCTTCGATGTTTACACAAACTGACGTATGAGCACCTTCACCTCACTCCTGCCCTGAGAATGCAGGTGTACATGGCTGTCCAGGTACCATTAGAAATTCTCTTTGCATGTTGATTAAACAAGAGAGAGAGCTACATTTACCCATCTTTAGAGCAAATAAAGAGCAATCGTGATGATTTTGGTAATCATTTACAACAGTGGAATCAGAGTTTAATTGTTCCGGAAGCCAACTTTAAAAATTTATTTTACTTTTTCTTTTTTTTTTTGGCAAAGACGAATTTCGGTTTTTCAGGCTTCACTGAATCCATGGAGGTTTCCTTCCTCCAATCCATGCTGAATCATACATTTTATATCAGTTGCAATCTGAAAAGAACATAATTTCATGATACATGTATGTTCACAAGATGAAGAACTGTCCCTCCATACTCTGTCAATTGGGAATACACGGGGGCGAGACAACCATAGACAAAGCCGTTGCTCTGATCTCAGTCAGCGTATGTTCTGGTGCATGTAGGGAGTCTACCAACTTCTGGTCTCCGGGTGTCATGTCCCTCGTGTCAACGGTAGAGTGGGGCCAAGGTTTGCGCGAGATCCGTACTCTACTGGTTGTGCATGCACCGAGGTCTAGCTTGACATTCTTACCTCTCGTCATAAATAATGAAAAGCCCTATGATTGGTCCGTGTGATTGCAGCATGTCGCACTGAGGTCTAGCTTGACATTCCTACCTCTCGGCATAAATAATGAAAGCCCTGTGATTGCAGCGTGTCGCAGCCAACTGCCATTTCAAGCAGTCGGTCCAGTCACGGCTAAGAATGACATACACATACGGAAAGCTGCTGTAGCCAATTCCCATGTCTTGTGTATCAATCGCAGCTGTAATCAACCATTTGGTCGCAGCTCGTCTTCACAAGAACACACATGAACCAAGTGATTCTGGACACAGAACAGGAATTACTTGCATGATTTTGGACAAACAGCATAATGTGGGCTGGAGTTTTTCTTCGCACATAACTTGACAGATTGTCAGCTACCACACACAGAACTGAGGGGGGAAATGAATCCACGAAACTGTGGTACACAACCGAGAAAACGGAGGGTGTCAAAGAAATTTTGTTCTGCGGGGTTCGCTGATGCGTAGCGGACATCGGGCCCCAAAGTTCTGGGGGTAGGGCTAGATTTGGTCGTTTGCATTTATTCTCTACAGTGTGCCAAATCCTAAGTTTCTAAAGTAATATTGTAAGCCTATTACAAAACTTAAAATAGCGCTGAATTTTTGGTTGATTTCATGGAGCATTTGATCACCGTATGACATGTACATGTATAATGTTTCGAGTTTGCACGTTTATTATGGTGTTCCATATGTGCCATCCGGCGTCGCATTTTTCAGCCGGCCTCGCATTTTTCGACGGGCGTCGCATTTTTCAGCCGGCGCCGCATTTTTGGACGGGTGTCGCATTTTTCGTTGGGCGGCGCATTTTTCGACCACTGTCGCATTTTTGACCTGCCGTCGCATTTTCGACCAGCGTCGCATGTTTCAACGGGCGTCCCATTTTTCAATGAAAAATTTTAACTTTGACCTCCAGACAGCCCATTTGAAGCCAGTTATTGGACGGAGAGAACCCCCGCCTTTGTGTTTGTCATTGTTTAATCGGAATCTCAGAAATTCTTTACAGACTTCTAGGGGGGATGTGTTAGGTAACAATAGTCTGGAGTGTGTATACGGATTAGACAGGTAAGGGGGGTACCCCTCCGCCCCATACCGTGCCTGGTATAACACAGCCTGTAGCCTACATGCTGTAGCCACCGACCTGAGTAGAAATGTATACGTTGCTACAACCACAACATGCTTTCAACAATGACGGCAATGACACTATCCTACAACGAGACCGATTGGTCCGTCATTACTTTGAAGCAGGCTACAGCTACGATGAGGTTCTTTCAGTTTTGGTCCTTCGACATCGAATAACCATCAGGTATTGGCCTACTTTATTTGTATATGCTGACATGGATGACTTGAGTCCTACAGCTGTAGTATTTGTGTACATGTACTGTACATGTACTAGTTAGACTTTGAACGGTTAGTATCGCTATCCTCCGGCCCATGCGTGGAGATAGCACTTGTGCATTGTTTTAAAGAGATGAATATGTTTTTATTTCTTGTGCTGTCAGTCTGAGAACGCTGCATCAAATTCTCCGCAAATTGAATCTTAGGAGAAGAAGTCCTGACGACTTGACCCTGGAAGGGTTCCTAAGAAGTTAGCGGGTAAGGATAACAGAACGTCTTGAAATATGGTAGCAGTGAGAGAAGAGACACTTTAGGTTGAAATCTCGCCGAAAATTTCTTTTGTATGCAAGTTTCATTCAAACAGTGGTTGTGTCAAATACATTCTCGATCTGCTATTATTGTACCAAATTAATTAAATATAACAATTTTACCTACAGAATGTTCCTTTGTTGGGTTTCATTGCTTGTATGCCCTCAATCTTAAAATCTGGTGCATGTCCTCTACCACTTTTTGCACGGAAGTGGGTTGTATGCAGGTTTAATGTAAAGTAATTTCCGTGTTAAAAAGTAGAGTTACATGTTTTTATGTTACAGTACTGTATTTCATATGCTAGACGATGTTACGCACACAGTTGTGCTGGTTATCAACTGTAAATTAATTTAATCCTACAAACGTTTCAGTTCCCGATGCATTTGGAAATACAAATAGGGCAACCAGATAATTGCTTTCTTATTCATTTAATGACTTATTCTTCGTAGGCTGAATTACAAGGAAGTGGCCAAAATCTGGGATGCCGGGCCATGGCAAGAAGAATGTTGTCACGCTAGACCAACAAGAATAAAACATTATCAATTGCTGACTCAATACGTTTCTCCTCTAGTTTTTATTTGAATGTCTTTTACTCTTGTTTTTAGACATCGTACATTGTGTGAAATTTTTTTTTGTAGGAGCGTCGTCCTTGAAGGGCATGCTAGACCCGGAAGGGGTAGAACTACGTGGAAGACATAGACTGAGGAGACGATCCTATGTCAATGAAGGCCCAAATTATGCAATCGACGTCGATCAGCATGACAAGCTAAAGGTTTATGGATTTGCTTTGCATGGAGCCATAGATGAGTAAGAACATTGCCAGTAGTCAGTAGGGCTGTTAAATTCGATGTTCATTTTTCCCCAGGAGATGAGACTTGATGCTCACTAGAAAAATGGCAATCAATTATCTGTGTTTCGTTTTGAAATAGAAAAAATACAAAATCAACCCATCTTCGCAAAATTGTCCACATTCAACATTCTCTATGTTAAAATACATGACCATATCAAGTGTTATTTCATATATATTGTATAAATTGTTTATTGTTAAACTGCCTCAACCATTTCATTCAATGTAATGCAATAAGGTAGATCATTGATTTGAAGCGTATTGTCAATGCAATGTACGTTCCAAAAATTATGGACTGTTTTCCAAAAACCCTCCTGATTATTACATGTTAAACCACTCTAATCATAATTCCAATTTAGATTCCGGCAGTTTTTCAAGGAGAATATTATGGCTCAGGGTAGCACACACAAACAATGACCCGCAAGTCATGGCTTCATACTTCCTTGACTTTCTACAAGAAATAGAAGGTGAGTATTTCATCTTTGATGTAATGGAACCACCTCCAAACATAATTTAATTAACATTTTATGCAATGTTTTAGTGTGACACTATACACTATTGCATATCCTTTGCCTCCTTTAAAATTATCAATTACAAAGAACAGTGTTGAAAAGAACAATGTACGTACTTGTTGGAGGGTGTTCCACAGTGTGTTCAGATGGACAGGGGTATCGAGAATGTCTTGATTAAGGACATCCAAGAAGCATTCCATTCAGAGTACAATGGGAACGACCACTGCGTTATCAAGAGTATGTCCCCACATAACCAGGTAGGCCAAATACTTAACATTTCCTGTATCGTTTATGATGTTAAAATCTCACTGACACATTTGATATTTTATGATACGCAAAGTGTTTGAACAACTGAGAGGAGAACTATTAAATACTGCGTAAAGGTAAACCCAGGGCAGGTAAGAGAATCATAATCACGATTACATACATTAGTCTATTGTTTTTGTTGACAGCGTATCGAATGCTTTTGGAGGACATTGATGGCCATGATGGAAAACTTTTGGGTTGACATCTTCCATGCGTTGGCTTCTGATGGCATCTTAGATTGCACCTCACAGCTGCAAGTGTAAGATTTTCATCTAAATTTTCCTATCCCTAAAAGTTAATAAATGCAATTGAGAAAATGAACGTCAAATTTTTTTAGTAGCCAGGCAGTATTGCTATTGATTCTCAGTTGTCTGACAAAAATATGTCATGTGTAATAAATGAAAGAATATCTAGGGTGTTAATTATTTCGCTTGTGGTTTTTAGTGATGCGTACTTTCCGATATTCAACATCAAACTTGCTCACCACTGTTACAATGCTTTCCATAAATCGAATTGCCTATGTCGTCATAACAAACTAACAGTTGCTTTTTCGTCACTGATTTTTTTATACTTCAGTGAATGTTTCAGGTTTTGTTTCAACCAAATGATTCAGACTGAGATGGATAATGTAAGAACAGAATGGAACCAGCACCGGACAAGGGCATCCCCGAATGTTGTCGCTTTACCCAGAAAACCTGACCTAATGTATTTCTTACCAACACTGTACGGTATGACTTTGTCCAATTTTTTGCAGAATGCAGCACATTTCCATTAATTTAGTGCATTGAGCACCTCGACATCCTTTTAAAGTAATGCTTCTACTGTGCAGTGCATAAATGCAATACTGCATAGTGGTTCTACTGACTGAAAACAGAAGATTGTCCAACATTTCAACTTTTTTCATGCACAGATACATGTGATTATCGCATTCCAGTGCCACTTGTAGATATTCTTGCAGTGAAAGATGAGTTGACCACACCACCTGCAACTAGGGGTTGTTCTTCAACCGATATGAAAGATGTCCTGCAAGGTCTTATGACAGCTCACGACAAAGCCATGCCTTCCACAATAACAGAGGGCATTCAGTTATTTCAGAGTGTTGGGAAGATGGAAATTCCCCCCCCCCTATTTTCTTTTGTTTAACCTTATGTTTTCTCTTTGGAATGTCCCTGTACATAGTGTATATTGCTTGATGCACCGCTAGATTTACCCATTAGCTACATGGATCAGCCCACATAGTTAATTAAGTGCCACATCACAGGGGTGCAGCAGGGGTACAGGAAGTGGCTTTGGTTCATTGTTCTTTCAGCGATGACCAAGTCCACATGTGTGTGCCGAATAAATCTAGTATTAGAGTGTTTCCCTGTATCTTATGCTGACTGAAGCCCTCATTCTTCTTTCAGGGTCATCGAACATGAACACATTTTAATGTGCCCTGTGTTGGTTGTTAGTCGGACAGCCGCACGGGTGCAACATTTGGAGGCACGAGAGGGATAGACGTGTCCGTTTTGCTCTCTCAGTTGGACTGGACGATATGCGTCTATCCAGAAAAAAAGGAATCCTGACTACTGTGTCGGCTACAGCATGGTGACGGGGCGCTAACCAAGAGGGACGCCAATAGCTGACGGAAACGAGTCGACTGTATGTGCAGTGTTGGAGGGAGCAGAGGGATCGCCACATTGGGATTGCCTTGCGTCCACGAGTGTGACACTGCAGTTCTAGTGACGTCGTCAATCTGTCATTGGTATTCGGCCTTCCAAGATGGAAACCCTGCTGGAAACCATTGGACAGCTGACCACTCAGCTTGGTAACCTCTCCGTTGAACAGCTCCTTCTGGTGTGTCAGCGACTAGAGATGGAGGTGGGAGATGCGGCAGCGCAGACAAACGGTCGCCTTCGGTTGGCCCGAAAGGTAATCAGCTACCTGAACAGTGATGACATCCAGGACCGTGACGATGGTGGTCAGGAAATTGTAGAGATGCTGCAGAAGTTTGTTGATGAGATTGCACCATCGGAGCCGTCTACAGCAGCCCCTACTGCCTCGTCATCTAAGCAATCAAGAAAGGAGCCCACCGAGGTAGAAACCACCACACCGGAGGAAAAGCTGCCTTCCCTGCCCCAAAAGCCTGTTGCGAATGCCGACGTTATGAATTTGATCTGGAGGGAGTTCAAGATTTCCGGTCAGATTGGTGAGCCTGGCCAAAATGACCGCCTTACCTTTGCGAGCCTGGAAAACCAAATCGAGACAGGAAGAGAGAAAGGCTACTCAGACAGGGACATCGTACACGCCGTCATCCGGGCCATTGTCCCAGGGTCTGAGCTCCGCAGTTACCTGGAGGGAAGGAGCAAGATTCCCCTCCCAGACCTGCGACAGATCATCCGTTCACACTATCAGGAACGGGATGCCACAGAATTGTTTAAGCAACTATCTCAGCTCACGCAAGAGGCAAAAGAAACACCACAGGCATTCCTACTGCGGGCATTTAAAGGGTCTATGATAATGTA
>NW_019091801.1:22669-49984 GCF_001949145.1 Acanthaster planci | reverse complement strand
ACCCAAGGGAAAATGCATTTAGCGCGTGTGGGCAAAAAATCCCCCCCCCCCGATCCACACGGGCACCGTATAGCAGGGAGTGCATAGCGCCGGAGGCAATTGGGCGCATTTATAACGCTTTTCAATGAGAGCATTTTGGACCTTAACCCCCACTTCCTGGTTTGCCTATTTATAGGGGGGTAGGTCTCTCCAGGATGCTCGACCCAAGGGAAAATGTATTTAGCGTGTGAACCTAGGCTGGGAGCTAGTGGTCTTTGCTGTTGGATTGCTTGTCGTCTGTAAGCACTGATAGTGGGGTGACGACTTCAGGTTTACTTGATGTACTCATATCGCTGTGAGGGTAATTTCCCTTTCGTTAGATCGACCCTGTTTTGCATGACACTCTGTGTTATTTGTGTGAGGGCCATCACTATTTAGTGAGGTAACCCTTGGATTGTAGGCTAGCTGTGTTTAAGTTAGTCGGGTGGTTAGTTAACCACGTGAGGCATATTGCATTGCCTTGTGAGGTATATTGTGTACATAAACCTTGTGTGATTTATATACCTTATTGATTTTTATTGCAATAAATCAAATACTTGATTATTGTCCTTGGAAATCCTGTGTCACTGTGAGGTTTATTTAGGTTTCCCTGTGTTTCATTAGTGTATTGCCAGATAAATCCAGTCTTTCCTAATTGGTGGTAAAATTCCACCGAACGATCTGCCCATAGGCTTAGTCCGCCGTTCGTTAACTGATATCCCCCCCTTGTGTCAGGGTAGCCGCTCATCCTTGCTCAAGGTTAATAAATATATTTGTGGGGTTGGGCCAGGTCAATTCCATCCCTGATCCAGCCGGTTACTGGGTCCACCACAAGAGGTGTCAGTTGCATTCGCCACAATAGGCAAACCAGGGTGTGGGGGTTAAGGTCCAAAATGCTCTCATTGAAAAGCGTTATAAATGGGCCCAATTGCCTCCAGCGCTCTGCACTCCTGATGAGGCACTGGGTAGGTCGCCCAAGCGATCTACGGTATGGAATATCGCCCTCGCACGGCGGAGCTGAGCATTGGCTGGACTTCCACCCCGTCTCCGTGCACTTACCTGTTGTTTGAAAATTCCCCTGCTATCAAGAAAATATGAAGTGGCTTTGAATACAATTTAAAGTCATTGTTCATACCAAATAACCTTGAGGTTATCACAACAAAGAGTTAATTAGAAACACTGCTGTGTCTTTCTATGAATTCCTTCTCATGGGGGGATTTAAATGGTTAATTTACTCCCCGAAACAAAATCACCCCGCCGAAATTCGAATGTTCCGAACTCGTATTTTTCAAGTGGGAAACGTTGAGGTTTTTGGCACTTAGGAACATTTTTCAAGTTTAATTATTTTCCTCTGAGATGGAAGCCAAAAGATCCACAGAGTTGTTCCTGCCAACGATGTACACAACCTCACCTTCGGGGGGGCCAAACAATGTTCTATTTTATAAGAAACTGAAGGGGCACCTTTAATGCTAATGAGACTGCCGGAAATTCCTACTTGAATTAGTGCCCTGCACCTCTTTGAACCCCAAGTTGCTTCACCATTTTCTAAACTATGGATTGACTTCAAAGCCATACGGCCCCCGATCAAAATATATACCTTTCAATTGTAAAATAATGTCAAAATTAAAAAGATATTTAAATTATATGAAGACTTTTGTTTGAATTTGCCGCTTTTAAAACACATCTACATGGGTCAGGATCTTAGAACAGTACAAGTTCCATCTTTATTCGAATTCCACCGGTGCACCCTGCGCTCCTGGCGCTCGCTCGAGCTTGCAACTCCACAGCTCCGGGCGCACGCTTTCAGTTGAAAGCCTTAATCTCAGCAGAAAGTTGTCAATCTGGAGGTCCATGCTGTCAAAGAGGTTTGCGATCCCAACACGCCAGTTTATTGTCGGGTAAGCATACTTTCGCCTCGTAGTTTTATTTCAAATGAACATTTAGCTTTTGAGGCTGAGACGTTTACAGTCTAGGTCTGTACTGTAGTCTAGTTGAAGGGGGGAACATTGCATTTGGTCTCGACAAGGATGTTGTAGTAGTCAACCAGAAACTTGTGGTTAACTCAAGGAAATACTGTACCGTACATTCATGTGGCAAGCTGTACAAAAATACTGACGTAAACATGACCGACTAGCCATCAAGTCTGGCATGTTTTTCTTCTGTATGGTAAGAATGTTCAGCATGATTAAACTTTTTTAGTTTTTATTCAAAGTCAATTTAAATTAAATGTATATGATGACTCCTGGGAGATTAACCAGCAGATCGCTCATGATCCTCTGGTACAGTTCCGGTGCTGACGTTATGCCAAATGGCAAGTGAAGCAGAACCTGCCAAATGGCGTGATGAAGGTGGTTAGTTTCTGGCTGTCAGGATGGAGTGGGATTTGCCAAAACCCATGCTTGGCATCGAGTATGGAGAACACCTTGGCACCAGCAATTTTACCAAGTACTTCCTCCAGGGTAGGTATGGTGGACTGCTCTCTGGCCACGGCTTTATTCAGCATTCGCAGGTCCACGCAAACCCTGATATTCCCATTTTTCTTGCGAGCAATCACAATTGGGGCGCACCAGTCAGTAGGCTCTGTGATGCGCGAGATGATGCCATGTTTCTCCATTTTGTCCAGTTCTGTCTTCAGCTTTGGATGCAAGGGCAGCGGGATGCGGCGACAGGCATGGACACAGTGTGGTGTGGCATTGTCGGTCAGCTTTATCTGGACTGGGGGTCGTTGAAGGCAGCCAGTTCCTTCAAACACACTATTGTTATTTATCAAGGTGTACACACGTTGCACCAGGTTAAGGGACACACAGGCATGTTTTCCCCAAACTGGCTCACCACCATCAATAACAAGGAAAGTCAGTACATGGTACTTGCCCTTCGATTCACAGGACAGACACTTCTGCCCCCCCGGTTTGACTTTCCCGTCGAAGAAACCACACAGACGGGTTGTGGGTGTGAACTGCAAGGTCGGGTTGCGGAGCTTCAAAGTGCAGTAAACATTGAATGGTAGTATGTTTACCTCGGATCCGGTGTCAAGCAGGAAGTTGACAGGTTTATCCTCAACTGCGATGGTCTGGCGCCATGAAGTTGGTGATTGGCCGTTGTTGCCGACAAAAACTCAGTGTCATCTTCGGTGTCACTGGGTGCACAGCTCACATGTGTTTGCGCTTGGAACGGCAAACTTTACTGAAATGTCCGGTTTTGTGACAGGACTTGCATTGCTGGCCTCTAGCTGGGCATGACGCATGACTTGGGTCATATCCGCAATTGGGATACCTGACCTGTCCGGTGCGGGGCTTGGGTTTTGGTGTGTGAGTGCTAGACGTTTTCTGTCATGGTCAATGTTGTACTGCCTACTTCCAATATTTTATTGGTTACTGCCTACTGATTACAGGCACCTTGGGTAATGACAATACAGTTCTGCCTCTGGCCGAAGTTAACTTGGTGAGATATCCAAATTCAAATTGTATTGTTTTGAATGTGCTGCAGCATGCAGTGCATCTCATGTGTGTCATTCCATGCAATAAGAATATACATGTACCATCAAATGAATAACAGGTGATCATGAAAATGAAAATGAAATTCTTTGACAAAATCTTTTGAAATTCATCATAGCATCACAGCTTTCACAGAGGCAAATTGGTAAAAAATCACGACTTTTAAAAATTATTTTTGAGGGCAAAATCAATTAGGCTAATGGATGACTACAGATTGGTGTTATTTGTCACTGAAATCAGCGAAATCACAATAATCACCGTTGGGCAAAATTTGAATAAACCGTACTTCCAGCTTTCAGGAACAGGTGAAACTGTCTTCCACAGAGAAAATGTTTGCAATAAAAGGCAAAATCATGGGGCAAAACCCTTTGATGGTTTTCACAAAGAGACAAAATGACTCTGGAAATGTACACATTTGTAATAATTTGCACCTGGCATGCACAAAGGGAAAAACACATGCCCCCTCCTTACACAGCTTGAAGAGACAAAAGCACACAAATTATCACAGACAGACAAATCTATTTGTTTACTAAACAAACAACATTGATTCCTATGAAAAACTGTTTGGCAATTTGTGTAATCCAGGATCCCGTTTTTCACATAGTAGCATTGTTTTAGTTGAAGGAATGCTAAGTACTACAGAAATAAGCGTTGAAAAGGAAACCAACTTCAAATGATATTTTTTGAAAACAAGTTGTTACTCGACTGCAAGAATCTTGTCTCTTCATGAAAACTGTGCTGATATTTTTATTTTTTTGACCCTGTAACTAGAAAGGCATTTATGGGAATAATTATGTGCTCAGGGGTCTTAAACTAACATTAGAAAATGGCTCAGAAGAATAGATGTAGATATTACTGCGCAGTGTGGGAATTAGTCAAGTCCATTTTCCGGAACCAGTTTTAAATGCATGCTTAAGACCAGCAGAACACATATTTATTCCCACACTTTATATTTCTATACTTGGCAGGCAAAATGGAACATATTCACTTTGTTTTTATCAAATCATATATGTACTCACTTTGTGCCGCTGGAACAGGTCTCTGAGGAAGAGCTTGATGGTTGCTCCCTTTGCCCTTCTGTCCTTTGCAGCAGGCTTGAGAGAGCTCATCTCTGCTGAAAAGGACGGTGAGCAGATGCCGCAGAACAACCTTCAAATTGCCAGATTCCAAGGAGGCTTTAACTGCTTCCACTTGTTGGTGTGTTATGAAGACTCCAAAGCCAATATCAACTTTAGGAGCTCCTTGACTCTTAAACAAACATCCAGGTTACAAATCAAGTTAAAAAAGAGAGGCACTCACAAAAAATGTCAAACCTACTGACCTGATTGTGTTTGTTGAGCAAGTATAAGATTCTAAGCATCAGTGGGTCAGCTGATTTAATAACAAGCTACACTGTACATGTACTCCAGTACTCTACCTGAAGATAGACTTCTATTCTTCGTCTTTCATAGCTGGATAAATACAAGCACTGAGCATACAGTGTTCATCAATATATACATTGGGTAAGGGTGAAACTCATTATGTAAATACATGAACTTGATTATGGTATGGCTTTCAGCAAGACACGAACAGATGGTCTTACTTGCTTGGGAAGCATACTTACATCTGTTTTGTGGCTCCATTCCCAGTTCTCCCCCTTCAACTCCTCTTGGGTTTCAACTACAAGATGAAAGCGAATGAAGGCAACTTGTAGTCTGCCAATGTCAACTTTTTGTCTTAGTTGAAAAGTTGGGTCAATTCAACCAATACGTTTACCTGGTCCAGTTGTGGCCTTTGCTGACCCCTAGGCAAACCCAGCCTCCCACAGTGAATCTGACACTGCCATTGACCTTTTGTTTTCCTTCTTCAGAGCTTGCACTTCACAATTCAGCAGGTAGTTTTCTTCTTCCAGGTCCAAGTAAGCTTGATTAATGTCTTCCCTGCCCAGCCATTGTGTGAAACAACCCTGAAAAGCAACGTCCTTTGTCAATAAATGCCGGCCTTTGCTAACTTTTTTCTGGATACAAGCCCATTTCGATTTTTACTAGCCTGTAGATATAAGTCTTTTTGGGTCTTATGTATTATGACAACAGGTTACAATTTTTTTGCTAGCCCACTAGAAAACCAAAGAAGTGATTGAAGTTAACCCAGAGCTTTTGTTGTTAGATGTTGTACACTGGGCTAATACTACTTTAAGACCTGAAATGCTTACCCAACCTGTGGAAATGTCTCATTAATTGCAGATGGGACAGTGAGATTATCACTAGAATAACAAAAGGGGAAAATTACATGTTGGCCCATTCCCCCAAACTGCGCAATATTTGGCCTAAAAATCTGCTTAGGTCTAAACAGTTCAACCATTTTTGGATAAACACAAATAGCTCGTTAAATCACTTCAATATAAGAAAAAGTTTTGTGCCTTAATACAAAAGACAGACCAAAATAATGCTGAACAGACAACAGGAGGTTTACTGAAATTATAAATAATCAGCCAACCCTATGAACTGTATATGTTGTTTGCTACACTGTTCAACAGACTTTCCTACCTGTTGTGGTGGCAGTGGCAGCGATGGTGTGGGTTTTGCTTGTGCTGCTTCCCATGTATGTCCTTCAGATGACCATATTGTTGCTGCTGAGTTCTGTATTTCAGTTTAAAAAGAAAGCGTAATAATGAAATTACTTCATTGCTATCATTAAATGGGTTTTCACAAACCAAACACAACTAGACTGACTTTGTTTCACTGATTTTTTGAGACAGGACTCTGTGGCACAAAGTATGAGCCTTTTTTCAGGGAAACATGTTAATGACTTAATTTCAAAGGTAATCCAAATATTACCTGTGACTGTTAACAGGAAGTTTAAAAACTTAATACACTGCAAATTAATTTGATTTACTTTTAAAGTTTCAGTCCATTTTGTGTAATTCACTGTTCCAACTGACTTTCCTACCTGTGGTGGCCGGAGTGGAGACAGCGATGGATTAGGCCTTCCTTGTGCTGTTTTCCATGTATGTCCATCATGTGATAGCATAGTCTCTTCTGAGGTCTGGGAAAGAACATGAATGGAAAGGCTATTTTCATGCTTTTTTTACACCCACAAGAATCAATGAAGTATAATGTTTTTTTACATTCGATTCTGCTCACAAGGTTCTGGCATGAAGAACAAATTGGCTATTGAAATTGGTTATTTTAAAGTTGAAACAATGAATTTAGATGAGCTTTGGTTTTCTGCAATGGGAAAAAAGCTGACTGGTCTCCTCAAGAATACATAATACCTTTTTTGGAAAAAAAACTTATACTATGAAGAACACCATACAAACATGCCAAAGCAAATCTTTAGTTGCAAGTGCTTGCTATCAAACCTGCAGAACATTAGGTTCAAGGATAAATCCAGAATGGAAGAATGGTGCCTAAACAAACTTTATGCCAATGAAATCATTATGTCAAACTGTTGGGTTCTCACCATAGAAAATAGTCACACAGAGATTTTGTAGGCTATTCTTTGCTTCACTCATATCAGCTGATGTAAGAAATCGAGTTTTGAGAGTTTGTGTACACTTCATGTTTTTTTAATTTCATGGGCATCAGACAACACAAGAAAAAATCTGTAATACATACACAATGCACATGTTCATATACATGCACAATTATCATTTGAATTTCTTTTTAAACATGGAACTCTTTACTTGCGTATGACATACACATTACATACTCATAAAGTAAGGTATCATAAAAAAAAATTGAGAAATCCAGAAAAATATGGAGGAATCTCACCCCAATTTCAAATCTGTTTTCTTTTCTTTTCTACTAGAAATTATTCTAGTAGGATTTACTCTTTTGCTTTTCAAACTGAACCCTAAAATCTCATTAAATCAATGTCTCGATGAAAAGAAATGTATTTTTGAAAGGCGAATATTTCTGAGTGGTAAAAGGGAAAATTGGACAGAAATTAAAAACTTTAAGATGCAAGACTTTGGAACATTTTGTTAAAAACTCATACACATACATGTACAATACTGTATATACATGTGATTGTTGAGTTGTCTGCTCACTAACGCACAATTTTTCTAAAATGCTTCTGCATATTCTTTTACTTGCAGCAAGCTGTGGGTTGCTTTCACTTTTTGGCATTTTCTGTTTTGAAGTTTTAGATGACCTTTCCTTGTCAGATGCTGCTTCATCAATCTCAATTCACTTTTTGGCGTTTCCTTTTTGAAGTGTTAGATGACCGTTCCTTGTCAGGTGCTGCTTCGTCAATCTCAATTCACTTTTTGGCATTTCCTTTTTGAAGTGTTAGACAACCGTTCCTTGTCAGGTGCTACTTCGTCAATCTCAATTCACTTTTTGGCGTTTCCTTTTTGAAGTGTTAGACGACCGTTCCTTGTCAGGTGCTGCTTCGTCAATCTGCTGGCACAGACCCATCAGGACATATTTAAGTTCATCTTCAGAGTCTAGATAGCCAAGGGAACAGAAAAAAATCTATAAAGAAAGGGACGGCAGGCTTTTCTATGCCTTATAAATAATTTTTGTGTCTACATTTTTATCATTGGAGTCATTTTCCAAGTGGACTGCAGTCTTATTCACAAAGTTCATTGTCAAATTGGATAAAGGTTTATTCAACCAACTTTTCATTGCAAACAAGAGTACATTTGAAAGTTACACATTACGCGCAGCTGTAACAAGTCACTAAATTTTGTGACTCTCCAGTTTAAAACACAGAGTTACATTAACCTAGGAAATGGATCTTAATGCTCAGCTCAAGTGTTTATCTAAAAGGAATTAGTAGTAATTGCTGCATTTACTTGTATGACCAAGCCATGAATTGGAAAGGCCTTGCCCCCGTCTTGCCTACCGTTTAATGGTCCCTAGCCTACATGTCCCAAAAAACAGCTTAGGCCAAACAAAAAAAGAGCTGTTTCTAGTTACCTGACCCAACCTAGAAAATCATGCGGAACCTATATATTTTTTTTCATTCGACAAATCAATAAAATATAAAAACTTATGGTGCCTTGCCCCGAGCCTAATTTTGTATACATCGTCCAGAGATCCTTTTGATATAGCACCAACTACACATTCATGTGTATGTACATGTCTATGCATACACGTGCATGTACATACATGTACATGGCATTGTACAACAATTCACCGAAGTGATTGCACCGCATTCCGCCTAGAAGGAATTTCGGATACAACAAACATTTCTACATGGTCCTGTGGATTTTGTAATAAAGAGAGTCAACTGTACATGTATTAACCTGACATCGACTTAGTACTTGTTACAGATATGTCCCCCCCCCCCAAAAAAAAATACAGACAATCACCCGACCCCAATTTTTTGGGCTACAAAACTTTAGAGTAAAAAAAAACAATTTTACCCGACCAACCACCCTGATCTATTTTTCAGTCTAACAGGAAAAACAACTAATTTTTTGTTTGGCCTTAATATTGTGACCAAATGGTTGTACGCCTATAATAGGTAAGGCCTTTGTGTTAGACATTTGATTAATTGATACCATTTGCTTTATATGCAGGGGAATATCCGTAGCTTAAGTCCACTAGAAACGAAATTTGGAATTTTTCCAAGCTTACATAAGTGCTCACATCAGATGTTAAAAATGGAACAGGTGCAAAGAAATTGTTTTCAGTATTTCCCCTGTCTAGCTGTCTTACAAAGTAACTCTGAAACAATAGTCCTCAAAATTTTCCTTGATGGCTCCCATTAAACAAATTCAATATAGTTCAACGTATGGAAGAAGTTAAAACTAATGACCCCAAGTCATTCATTGATTGGGACAAGCTTCATCCGCTTCACCTTCGGAGTGCCAATCACCCAACAAGTTAGTTTGCCCTATTTCCATGCAAAACCATGCTGTACAGTCATTTTCCCAGTTGCGGATTTTCCTAGTTCAAGATCGCTTTAAATAGAAACCCATGTTTTAAGGGTTAAATCTAAATAATGTGAAGAGTCAGCATTTTTGAAAATTTGCCAAAAACTGAATGTACATTTTTCCTAGTTTTTGATCATGCATGTAGTCCTTGGCTAAATACACGTTCAATCAGGACAAATATTTAGGCCTAGGCCCATCGGGCCTATCAGCGGGTACCGGTCGACTCGGTCCGTAACCAACTCGGTCCGAGTCAACTCGGTCCAAAGTCAACTTGGTCCCAGGTCAACTCAATCCCAAGTCAACTCGGTTCAAGGTCAAGTTGGTCCCAAGTCAACTCGGTCCAAGGTCAAGTTGGTCCCCTGTCAACCCGGTCCCAAGTTATCTCCGTCCCAAGTCAACGTCGGAGATCATTAATAATTTCATTGGGTGGTACCATGATGGTTGAGTCACTTCGCCCACAACTGCACAAGTCTGACAAAATGCCAAAAATCTAATTATAGAATCCTACACTGGGAATTTAAGGCAGAAACCAATTGAAGCATAAATATAAGCCAATAAAGTCAACTTAGAAGAAATGTCTCTGAATGGGAGAGTGCCATCATTCGTCAAACAATTTATTTTTTTATTTGTGTGGAAGTGTGAAAAGAGTCCCTGCTCCATGCCAGCAAATACAACACTCGATCGACAGCAAAAATATTCTAAGAGGCATACATTTTCAATCTACACTAAGCTTTTGCTTGAAAAGTAGCCTTCTCAGTTGCAACTCCTAAAAGGGACTGAGTTGACTTGGGACCGAGTTGACCTGGGACCGAGTTGACCTGGGACTGACTTGACTTAGGACCGAGTTGCCGAGTTGGTTACGGACCGAGTTGACCATAAGCCTAGACAGCAACTCGTAGAGCTGCGATAGACAGGAGGTCAAGATTTATGCAGGCTGTCCTTTTTGATGCACTTAATTCTAATTTCTATTGGCCTAGGGCCTAGACGTACAATTTTTTTGTCTAAAATAAGACATGGTAAAGGAGGAGGTATTCGGCCAAATAAGAAATGCCAGAAATTCGACCAGCAGTGTAGTTTTTGTATGAAGCTGGTTGGATTCTCCTCCCGATGAAAATACCGTCCTTTAGGCCTAGCCTACCCCATTCTTTAAAGAAAATTTGCTTGTTAGGGCCTACGATCGTTTTGCCTGAAATCAGGCCTAGGCCTAAGTTTGCTCTTCATAACTTTTCACGCGTGAAGAAATTTTTGATGTGTCGTCATCACCTTTGTCAGTTCATCTATAACATTGTCCTTAGTCACCTCTGTCCTCTCACCACATTTCAGGGGAATCTGAATGTCTATGACTAAAGTTACTCAGTAAATATGGGGCCTAATTATTATTGCACTATAGACTAGGCTTAGGCCTAGGCTTAACGCTAGGCTGGAAAACGTTAGGCGCAGACTCACCGCTTATTTTGAGAATCTTCGCTCGGTATTTTTCTTCCCCTTCCACTTCACCATGCCAATACTCCCCTCATGTTGGCAGCTTTCCTCAACAGAAGAGAGGGGCTCGATGCTCCCCTTCTTTTTGTCGATCCAAAATACTACACACTGCTTTTTACAGTGGCGAGAAGACCCGGAACGGAGCAAATCTGAAACGTCCATGACGTCCATCTGACTCCGCCCGCGAGATTGATAAAAACCAAAGATCGTAAAAATACACGAAATAAAGTGCGGGAACGCTATTGGTCCTGACGACAGTCAAGTACGTGACCAGAAAATGAAGCTATCTGACAGTGCATTGCAATAAGTTAAGTTAGATTTTTGTGTCTTGGGCTCAACTCCCCAGCTGCGCAGGCAATCTGTACATCAGACAAAGCCATAGCCCTTCATATATGAAAACCTGTTGTGGATGGCGTCAATTATGGCGGGAACTTTCGCAAAACAGGGTATCAAACATATCAGACAAAACACCTAACCCGCTGATTTATTCGTAAATTTCCTATTGGTTAGCACTTAGTACCTATCGCGGTAGAATTGTGGAGAATCAGAAATATTTCCCAGTCACAGTAATCTTGATAACTTGAACCTTGGGGAATTTCCAGCTCATGAAAGTTCCTGAGTTGCTGTGTCATAATGTTGTAAATGTGGGTGTGGGCGTCATCAGTTCTCCCCGATGGCAAAGGTTTTGCTTTTTTATATTACTTTAACCACTGCATTATTTTTTATAAAATAAATACATTTCACAAAAATTACCTAAACAGTTTAATTTTGGTTTTGCAAAAACAGTGTTACTTTGTGTGACAATTGGCGTGTGATCGTTAACAATATACAGCTCATCACAGAGCTCCATCCCTGCAGGTCATCGCCAGCAGAACAAAGAAAATGCACAGCGTGTGCGCAGCGGTCGGGTGTTTTTCACTTGGGTAGACCTTTTTGGGATGCTCGTTACGGATCAGCAATTGGATTGTACGCTTGCATTCTCTAATTAGGTGTGATTTTGCAATTAGGCTAACTTGATATGGACGGAGTTTGTCAGCAACCGTGCATCACGTGATCGTATAGCGTAGCACCGCGCTATACGATCTTGATACATTTTGTGCATGGCCATTTTCCAATACTCAACTCCGTCTCTGGCTTCGTCTAAGAAACCAATCCTCGATTGTGGGCCTGAAGCATTGATATTAAATTAAAAAATACTGTAATGTTTGGCTCTTTTACATCTTATTTGATGTTCTGTGGTACAGTCAGACTTACTTTTCCGTTTGTAAACTTCAAAGTCAGGTAGTAAAAAAACAGTTGAAGCCTACCCGAAATGTGAGTCAAGTATTGGAAAATGGCCCATGTTGTGTTCATGCATTTCGATCATGCGCGAATTGCATTGATTGGCTGACATCTCGGTGCACGCGCGGCGTACGTGGGAACCGGATGTGGATTCTTCTCTTCTAGCGGTCACGCGGTTGCCGAGCGAGAAGTTCCCGGGTGGATGTTCAAACACAAGAATCGGTGTGGCCCATCGATTTTTGTTGTTCTGTCGATGATTAATTTTACCATTAGTCAGTCACTAGGCTGACACCATGAATTAACCTTATGGTTATGAAAAGGAGTTTCATAAAATGGTAATGATCGAAGTCGTCAACTTTATGCACGATTGTGCAACAGGATCACGCAATCAACATGATCGACCGACCGTGGCAAGAGCCATGAGAGCTGAGGAGTATGAATGAACACGTACATGTACATGTATGAATGTACGCCTATATAGTAGGCCTAGCTTAGTGTTGAGCAACTATCTTCTTGAGCAACTTATTCTGCCTCACAAATGATTTGGAGATAATGAAGAAAATCATCATGTACTTCTGCACGAAGAAATGCCTCAACCATATTGCAGCATCTACTAATTTCAATTTAAGTCTTACGGAAGGCATGGCTTGAGTTCAATTCTTCTTTCTGGCTCCCAGTAGCCCTCAATCCCAATTCAACATTCCCTTAGGATATTGTAATGCAATGCATAGCCCACTGGTGCGCTATCAGGCGCTTGTTGCTTAGCGGCGTTGTGCACGCTGTGTTTATAAGCGGCCGCGCGCTAGGAGTTGCTCTTGTTCATGCTGCAACCGTCGCCACATACAGTTGGAAAGCTGTTCCTTCAGCAAACGTCACCTCCAAGTGCAGTTTGGTTCAGAGTTATAGTGTAAGCTGCAATCATCCAATCATTTACATCCAGTCGAGTAGTCGCAGTGGGGGAGCCTCATACTCTGTGTTAGCTTGATTTAGTTTGTGATTGATAATGAATCATGACACCTATAATTTTGTGATTAATTACTAGTACCACACGTAGGTGAGGCACTGTGCGCCTATATAGGCGAATAAAGTCCTGGAACAAAGAGTAGGCATAAACTCGCATCCAGTTCCCCCATTTTTTCCCCGTTGGTCCCCCGTTTGTCAGCCCTGTGTGGTGTAAGGGTGTGTGAGAGTGATCTGTCTGTGGCGAGTTACGGGCCTGGCGGTAGACTTCCGCCAAAAACGGATCTGGGTCTCGGGCCGTAGAGGTCAGGCCACTCACTGCTATTGGTTGAGACAGGAAGTCCTCAGAGGCTTTACCGCTACAATATCAATGGTGAAACTGCCACAGCCACAGAGTAGCAAGTATAGCATAAAGAGCTTGAGCAAGTGAGGGTGACTTCAGCCTTGTCAAGTTTGAGTGGGAAATTGGCATTGTCTATGTCTAATTCAGAGCACACATACTTTCTTGAGTTTGATGAGAAAACTACTCTACAGACAGTACACTGTGCATTCGAATGGCAATTAAACATCAGATTTTTATGCACGCTGCACATTGGAAGTTTTGCTGCAGGCTCTGTGCACTGATGGATGGTTTTAAAACATGCCTTAAATTGCTCCAGTGAAAATGAGCTGTCACAAACAAAAGTAGCCTTGCACAAATCAAAATTGCTCGAGGAGCAAAGATGTCTTTCCTTGGCACATGTTTTCTCTGGAGTATAAGTTGGATTTTTGATTTTCCTAGTATACTTGTGCCTACAAGCATTACAAATGCAACCTTCATTTGTTAAATCACGCAAACAAGTTTGAGAAAAAAATTTTGAGTTCTTGATTGGTAAGAGTGTTTGCAATAAATCTGGCATGGCCTTAAGGCAGGTTTATTACAAGGGGGAAAGTTTGTTTTTCCCCTTTTACCTTTTTTCACCCCTTGATATCGAGTGCCGTTTCATCTTCTTGCTGAGGGACTGAAAGAGGGGAATCCACATCCTGTGAGGTGGGTAATTGTGAGGGCATCTCCTTCAGATAGAGGTGTAAGCTTGCACTGCACATATCGTAAATCATCCATGATGACTGGAAAGAAATAAATTAATGAACAAATTAAGAAAATTATATTAACTTATATTAGAGGAAGACTGGGGACGGCGTAAGTATAAGTACAGCAACGCAATACTTTTCATCTTTTGATTACAATATAAAGAGCGTTATGGTGTCTTATCCCAAAACAAATATTTCAATAGAACAATTATCAATGTTATTACAATGGAAACCCATGTGGAACTTATTTTGGCACTCATTTTTGATATTCGTATTACTTCTCATTGAAATATCACCTTAATATTTGTATTAGATTTCGGGACATTTCAGTTGTATAATTTCTCTTTGCATTTAGAGAAAAACTGGTTTGCCATTTTGAACCTCACATTAACATTTTAAAAGTTGTACATACATTCTTTCGTTTGTATACCTTGCATATCTTCTTCACCTGATTCATCTGTAACCATCTCCTTCCGCTTACGGGCAGCAACATAGAGGGTATCAGGTTTTGGGAAGGCCACCTGATGCAGTGGAATCCAAGGGGGCTGAGAATCAACCCGCTTATATGGTAGAGTCTGCCAATGGCTGTGGGCTTGCACTCCAAAGTCTTCATTAGCAAAAAGCCGAGAAGATGAAAGCCGTCCCCTCAAAAATCTTTATCTTGACCCATCGTAACCTCTTTTTTACCAATGCAGTGGATGCCATCTTGGGTATTCTTGGCTCTTGCTGAGAAAGCGTAATACATGTAGTAACACCAGCAGCATAATTCGAGATAAATTATTTCCAGAAATGAAAATGGGGTGTAGGTTGAAATGTTAAAAATTGTCCTCCACAGTCTATAATTTTTGTAGACACTTTGAAAACTAGAAATAAAGAAAAAATCCTCAGCCACTTACATAAACTTCAACATTCATGAATTTATATATTCAAATCGATGGCATTTATTTGAATATGTAAATGTAATTATTTTAAAATTGAACCTGTCAGAGGAATAAAAGGAAATTCACTTTAGTGACAATTTACATGACAGTGAGCAACAATATTTACTGCTCAAGGTCATAGTGTAACACTGGAAAGTTCGTTATAAATGAGCTTACAAAGCTTTATATCCCTAGGAGTTCTGAAAAACTGAAACAAGGTAATTTCCACCAGCTGTTCTGGCCCGCTTCACCTCTTCAATAATTGTGAATGTAAAGTTCACAATGTGGATATTTCTACCTATCCATGTACCATCCCCTGACAGTTTAACATGTATTTCATTAATTTAATACAAGAAATCCTTGCAAATGCAGGTACTCAGCTGTTTTATGAATCAGAGCAAATATTCCTCCGGGAGCCCACTGAACCTTCTGCGGGGGTACTGGATGACATAATCCACAGGAATTTTCTTGACAAATTGCTTTAATTTATACAAAGATGGTAAGCTATCACAAACAACAGAAAGCTTTTGGTAGGCCTGGTCCGAAATGCAGAACCTGTCTTTAACAAAAACAAGATGCTTAAAATTAGTAAAGCCACCTGGTGAAAGCAAATTTATGTCTTGCAAACTACCTGTTTCAAGATTCCTCAAAGTTACCTTTTCAGCTTGTGGGCCACAGAATTTAAGAAATTCCAAGGCATTTGCACAGTCTTCAGAGAAGGCTGCCTTTAGTCTGTACTTATGGGATCTGCTGTATGAGTGTAATGGATTAAGTTGTGATCTCCTGTATTTACTGATAACTTGCTGCACCACAGTTCCTTTGTGTTTATGTGCTGATGTCCTTGCTTTTGATGCTTGAGTCTTCTTTTTTTGGACAGCGGTTTTCAGCAAACTTTGTATGTTGAAGAATCGTGAACTTCTATATGCTGTTAGCAGCAATCTACTTCTTGAATTTTTCCATCTGTCATCCACCTTTTTTGGATTGGCAAAGCTGAATAAGAAATCTTCCTACTTTTACCCACACTTGATGGGCCAGCCGTGGTGATAATCTTAAATAGACCCCATAATGTTGTCAAATTGCCTGAAAAAATTTATCCTGTAGCTTCTTTTGTAGCCTTTGAAATTGATTGGCTTACAACAACATCATGCAGGAAAGTTAGTTCCACCTCCTTGAATGCAACAGGGCTGGAGTCAGACATCAAAGGTGCTCATTTCTAATTGCAGGGTACTTGCTTCAGTTGATGCTTTGTAGCTTCTGCTCGAACAAAAGAGAATAAAATATAGTATCCCGGTGAGGTGTGCGTCTCCTTCTGCAGATGTCAAATTCAACAACAGGGCTGTGTTTCCGTAGTGCAACTGTCAGTGAGCCTGAGATGATGTATGTGTCATTTCCTTGTCCGTCAATTCGCTGCATCCAAGTGGATCCAAATATGTTGGTTAGCTCATGGTTTCTGTGGCATTTGGGAGAGCTACACTGTCCAATGTCAAATGTAGCCAGCATCACATCTTGTTCGACATCCCTTTGTATGATTACCGCCGGCGATGCTCTCCTGCTTCCTTTAAGAGACCGTTTAATGTCACAAAGCATTCATTCTCTGAGGATATGCTTACTGGATTATGTGGGGTCAGTGTGACAAGACATTCTTTTGAAATCTACTCATTAAATTTAGGTTGCCATCTGGGGTAGGTGACATACACTCTTGATTCTTCCTCGTTTAAGATCTGAAAAATAAACATTCAAGAATCAGTATCTTGCCAAAAAAAAAAAAGTAAATTTGGAAATTCATAATGGTTGTCAAAGATTCTAATTACAGTGTCTTAAAAATGTTCCACCGTCTATGTACTGTTATGTGTGGAGGGTTATTATGGAGCCAGGACGACCTGCATTTAGGTGACAACTTCAGCTACTCTTTTATTTCCAAAGTGAGCTCTGAGAACTATACGAAAGGAGTGACTGACTAGCACCCTCTATGGTCTGGTATATTACATGTACCAAGTATGCAAATATAAAATATGAATCTGGAGGATTTTCTGTCATCCAGTCCTACATTTTGACATCCATTTTCATATGGTAGACATGATGAAAAGTAAAACAGAAAATAGGTTGACAGGCACAATAAAAACAAGCTTTGTTTTCAGGTAATGTCTTGATATAGAATTATCGTGATCACAAAAATAGTATTAGGCCATGGCCCAATTTCAAGTTTTAGAATTTAAACAGATCAGTTTCGTTGGACTTGGCTTTTCAAAGGCCTGAATGAATTTTTGAATTTTTTGGCTTACTGTTTCTTTATTTCAAAAATTGTCACTTTGCATTCATATTTCTGTCACTAGCAGTGAGTACAGAAACCCTCTGATGTAAATGGCATCACCCATCGAAATGTCAAGAAAAGCTGAGCCAGCCTGCCTACATCTTCGTATAGATGCAGAATTTTAAAGACAGCTTTACAAACTTACCTCCACCTTGAAAAGATCACCTTCACGCCAAGTTGATTCTCGAGTTTTGCTTTTAAATAAATACTTCCGGGGAATATTTGGATTATTCAGATTAGCATAAAAATGTAGAGGTTTTAAACGATTGTTCTTTGACGTCTCTGGAGAATATGCGACATAACTATTAATATATACTAGCAAGCGGTACAAAATGCGCAATGAGTGCGCTTGCACTCGTTCCTGATTGGCTGGAAGTACGTGTCCACAGCTTTCCAACTGTATGTGGCGACAGTCGCAGCAGGAACAAGAGCAACTCCTAGCGCGCGGCCGCTTATAAACACAGTGTGCACAACGTTACTAAGCAACAAGCCCCTGATAGCGCACCAGTGGGCTATGCATTGCGTTACAATATCCTTAGGGAATGTTGAATTGGGATTGAGGGCTACTGGGAGCCAGAAAGAAGAATTGAACTCAATCCATGCCTTCCGTAAGACTTAAATTGAATTTAGTAGATGCTGCAATATGGGTGAGGCATTTCTTCGTGCAGAAGTACATGATGATTTTCTTCATTATCTCCAAATCATTTGTGAGGCAGAATAAGTTGCTCAAGAATATAGTTGCTCTCTGGAATTTTGGACACCTTCAGAAATTTAATAGAAGTGCAATAAAATGGCTGCAGATAAATATGGTATTCTATTACTATACGTGAACGTTGACTTAAGGAAAGCCTTGCATTTATCTTGTGCCAAGCTGCATTTTGCTCGAAAAACACAAACGCACAGAGACGGCCGAGTACTGTATATGCAACCTGAATTTCCCAGTGATGTCAGTTTAATGGCTAATTTTGTTTTGCCACATACTAATTAAAAGCTCAAGAAACAATTTGAAGAAAACAATCAGCATTTTGTAGAGAATCTCAGAGAAGTAGCGTCTTTTGATTTTGATTCACTTTGGGCAATGATTAACCCTAGTGTGAATAGTATAGCTGTGTTGCCAGCCAACACCAATGAGCTGAAGTATTTGGCAAACTGGGGAATTTTGTGGGACAGAAGTAAAATAATATTTTTCAGATACTCGAAGACACGTGGATTACAGCGTCGAAACACAGATTATACTTATATTTTACATGCAATACATCTTTAAGGAAACTTACAGTTACCCATTTCATATCGTCATCGCAAATACTTTGGAGAGATTGTCCCATTCTTCAAAACTAATGAATAAGTGTGGCATGTGCATTTTTTAAGACACTTTTGAAAGGTTCCTAGAAAATGTCCAACAGCTTCGTCAAAATTCTGGGCTATTGGCCTTGTCGTGAACCCACTTCATTCACTGTATAGAAAGCGTTGACATTATCGGTATTCTTGCCAGTCATGCTACAATTACTTCTGAAGGTTTAGGCAGAACTTAGCATGGCACCTCTGTGATGGCACAGCAGCCAAAGCCACGCTCAGAAAACCTAAGTCCAGTGCAGGAATTGCTGAGTATACATCAAGCATGACTTGTACACCTGAATTTCAGATTGTTCCATTATTGCGATGTACGTTGCCTTTACCAATGTATCGCAGCATATAGCAACGCTAACTTACTAAAGTGTGAAAGGAATGAATTGGGAATACCTATGGACTGTATTTATGAATATGTAGAGCAGCAATTAGCTGATCAAATTAAACATTCACTTTGCAATCATCTTTAACAGTAGGTTCACATATTGGAAACTCTTCTGACAATACCGTTTATTCATCATTTGTAGAAAGACAAGGAAAGGGTTGCTGGTTCTTTACTGTACCACCTTGACTCATTGAAGTAAATGGCAGTTACAATTTGTTGTACAGAGACAGCTGTAGACCTAATGCTCAAATTCCCCTTGCAGATGCATCATCCAGATGATGACCATACTGTATGTCATGCTGACGTGCATGAGTTCAGTGAATGACATGCAGCAGTAAGTGGAGGAGATGTTCATGAACCGATCTTTATCCAGCTTGTGTCAAGAAATGTGTATGAAACCGCTCCTGTTGATAACCAGTGGGTGATCGCCAGGTCAGTTCTGGCAGGAGATGGTGCAACTGTCAAGATATTGTTGGATGTCAAATGGAAGTATGGGGAAAGATTGGACCAGGTTATACCTTATTAATTGACCAGCACATCTTGAAGAACTTCCAAGAAGTGTTGATGAAAGTTTTCAGGTTTCAGTTTTTTTTTATGGAGTTTGTGTGCACATTTCATTGTTGCTAGATGGATCTCACATTTTATCCGAAGGAAATGCAAAGAATTCTGTTTGATCAAGTGTCTTCTCAAGGTGTATCTCCAAAAGGGTTTGAAAGGGGAAGAAGAGATAAGACAAGATAATGGAAGTGGAAATTTTTGATTCCATAAATGACCACTGTTACTCAGTTGGTAAAAGTTTTTGAAGATTCATCAAAATAGATGTTGCTTGTGTCACTATTTATCACAGAAATTTATAGCAATTGTTCTATCAACTTTACAGTCACCTGACCAAATGTTTATCACTTCAGGAGGTTTTTGTCATGACTGACGAGTGTGTTACAATGGCCGGCACGTATCTACATAATATCATTCATAACCATGAAGAAATGGATACCCAGATATGGTTACATGTTGCTAATACTGCATTTTTGTTTGTACTCATTTACTCTGTTGATCTGGATATTGGCGTGATCAGATTGCCATTATTGTTTGATGACACTAACAGTAATTATTCAATACAAGGTAACTGTAACCAATCAATTTTTTCCCATCTAAACAAACTCCAGTCTGCCCTCAGCAATGATTCAGATTTGGCACCTCTAATGAAACAAGGATGTGATATACTGTACATAGAATCATACAAGTGCTTTATATTTCCAGTGGTTGTGATTTTGTTTCATACTTTTCAAGACTCAGCAAAAGTATGTTCCTGAAAATTTTCTGCAGTTTGCTAAATTCATTTCGAGAAGTTGTTCCCCAGACAGATTGCCAGTTGTGCTTCACTGGTTTAGATCTCAACCGTAATCATGGACTCCTTGCCTTTCATAGGTTAGTCGGTTGTGTAGATTTTCAAGTAAACTGTGCATGTTTGAATCAGCAAGCAATCCTGTGGAACTTTTTAATAGCATAGATGCTGCTACCTTGCTTGATCATCATTCTCAATTTCTTTCAATCTACGCAAAGCGTCTTGGCAAGGTTCTTCCTTCAGACACTGCTGTATCTTTTCACTGGCTAAGAGCTTGTTGGGTTAGTACTGTTTGGGGCAGCTTGCTTCAGCCAATATACGGTTACCCGGATTTAAATATGCTTGGTTCGGAACATGCTGGCAATTCTAGTGAAGTGAAAATCAAATGGGATTCACCTTCAAACATGGATAGGATTCGTAAAAATGTTTTGCACTTGACCGGAGGTTGCTCATGTGCTAAAAGCAGATGTAAAAATCGGCAGTGTAAATGTAGAAAACTTAATGAAGCATGTGGACCAGGTTGCAGCTGTAGAAACTGTGAGAACATTACTGCTCAAAATGCACCAGATGATGATGAAATATTTTTAGATGAAGATGAAGCACTTAGTTCTCTCAGCAGTTTGTCTGATTAGGGGAATTCTATTCTAGAAGTGACGGAGAATCTTGAGGATGAAGATGATTCATTTTCAGAAAATGTGCAAGACGAAATACAGATAATTGATGACATTAACTCCTCAGATGATAGTTCATCAGGAACTGAGTTGTAGTTATAAATTACCCAACAGATCTGAGGGCGCCATTTTCAGCATGGTTCTCATCCGTTACCTGTATTAAGGGATATTAAGAGGGGTAAGAGGCTCAACATGTGAGCCTCCGTCTCCTGTTAAACTCAAGAAAAATTAATGAAGTGAATGTAGGCATAAGTGATTATGTATACATATATGTAGGTAGCGTCACAGGGGAGAAGTAAAGAAAAATTTCCCCAATTTTCATGGAACAGAGGTTGTGAAATTACTTATTCTTGGAGGGATTTGGATGGCTATGAAGCAGAAATTCTGAGTAAAAAGATCAACCAGTTTCAAGAGAAAGGTACATTTACTTTACCGGTCTTATTGTATTGTCTGGATAGTCTGAAACCCTTGGCTTGTACCACTTCGGACATGTTGGAAATAAGTATTATCAGAAGCCACCTGAAATGTCACTTGAAGATGCGTTTAAAATTAAGACAGTTGTCATGCTCAGGGGCGGATCCAGGATTGTCCATAAGCTGGAGGAGTGAACTAACAAATTGAGGGTCATAGCCGTAAAGTTACAGAAGCATAGTAACCGGAAGTAGAGCTATTGTACTTTTACACCTTTGCCTCATTTATGGGGCTAGGTTGCTAAGTTTCGTCCGCCTCTAGTGTTAATTTTGAGGGGGGGGAGGGGCATGGCCTTCCCATGTCCCTCCCCTGATTTCCCTTGACGGTTAATATTATGCCATGCGGTTTTTAAAAAGGTAAAATTGGTGACACGAAAAGGGACAGTTACAAGTAGTTTTATACATGAGATTTCAATATGGCGTAATCAAAGATGAGTTTCTTTTGAAGTTTTAGGAATGAGAATCTGTCAAATACTCATGCCGTAATTGATTTACTCTCCCCTCACAAAAATACTGAAAATAACTTGACGATGCTCAACGATGAGTGAAGAAGACACTAAATGCTGGTCCCTATTCTTTTTCCCTTAGGCCATGAAAGTAGACGTTGTAGATTTGCATCCGAGCCATTTCAGAAGACAATTTTTCATTATCCATTATTTTATTTCAACCTCCAAGACACTTCTCAAGTATGCTACTGCCAAACTACAACCAACAGCCTTGCTGAAGGACGAGCTACATGCATCAAGTCAATAGGAATCTGAAGTATCAGTGTCCAACTCTATCCAAAAGAACTGTCTACGTGTAGATTCTTTTTGGAATCTGGCTCCAGGCAATCCTCGCACTCGCGCGTTGTAAGCATAACACCTCAGGACAAACAAACACGACTAAAAAACATCTAAACTGAGCTACCGAGTATGGACAAAATGCGTATGTTTTATAAAACTGCTAGAAGATTCTGAACTCTGATTGTTGTGACTTTGAGTCTTTTGCTAACAATAATGATATTGTTGCGTTCCCTAAATATCAAGTCGATGGTAGCATGGACTTCATTAGTGTCTACGGGATGTGATATTTGGGGTCAACAATTTATTAAAGGGTGGACGTGAAACAAAGGGGTTTTGGGTGACAGTCAAACTGTACGTTTGGTTTATTGCTCTCACTTCTCTTCATCAAAGTTCAATGTGGGTTTGAAGACAGGCGAATCTTAACATAATACAACACACAAAAGGCAAAGTTATAGAGGGGCGAAGTTGTATATGAGTGTAACTAAACTACGGTTTGGCAGGACCATTGGAAATGCAAGTCAGACGGAGTGGGTACGGTACGTGTGTGTAGCATCGCACAACTCGGCTACACTCATCAGGCCGGGCCGTGGTGGGAGCTGTCCCGGACCACCACGGTGACTCCTCATCCTCATGTACACCTGGCTGGCCTTGTTAACAATTACATTGTGTACATGAAATTTATGAATAGTCCAGGTTAAAGAAAAATGCGAATAAATGAGAAAGTACGTGTAGACCTATGACCAACTTCACTTGGCATAATGACTGGTACACTTTGCAACCAGTCTAATAACAACCTTTCGTGTGCACTTTTCGAATTGGGACCATTCATATTCAAACAGGCAAAGTTACTGTAATTCCTAATCACGTGTTACTAAAGTCATTTTCTGGCCACATTTCTTGAAGGTTGATCATGGCCTATTTACGACACCACGACACATTGTTCAAATATATACAATATGCTACTTAAGTGCAATATAATTGGAATTCACCCTCCAATTAACTGTTATGTCTGGTAAGAGTCTTTAAATTGCGTGTTGAAATTACATTTTTCAATGAATATTTAAAGTGTGGTTATTCCACCAGACATGTAAATTCTTTTGTTATTCTTGAACATCGATAACAAAAGATAATCATGAATTAATTCGATTCTGTACATGAAACTTTTCTTTCAAAACAATTCTCAAAAACTACGATTTTTAACGTCCCAAAAGGTTGCTGTTCAAAATCGACGTGCGCTGACAAGACACCAACTATTTTTTAGCCTAACAGTAACATACACCATCTTCAACAAACACTATTTGTGCCTGTGTTCGTAGTGTGATCTTAGGTCAGAAAAAAAAAAATTTCGAACCTGGTGTAAGATCTTCCAAGAAGTGATGTTCTTGTCACTGACCTTCCTGATTAAAAAACAGGTTTTTCCTTTAGCCAACGTATATTAAAGCAATGCATGCGCAGTGCTTGTAAATTAACGTCTTCCTGATTAATAACGCCTGAAAATATCAAGTGAGCTGCGACTTAAGGACTTATTTGTGGTAGCTTTTTACCGGGGGATACTACACCAGGCCCCTCTTTTCCTAGTCCAAACCAGCTGGGACTTCCCCCAAAACTGGTGACCCAACTGGCGCGACCTCTACGCGACCCCTACTGGCGCGGTGCTTCAAACAAGAGAATTCCCCCGGGACTTTCCACAGCCTGAAAATAGCTCTTGTCTGGACGTTCCTGGAAAAATGAGATTAAATTTTAAAACCTGTATATATAAGAGGTATGAATAAAGAACCCAAACCACAACGCCGCCCGGTATTATTGGACTTAAGGCGATTGAAAAAAATCACTCCTGGCAGACTTTGTCGAACAATATAACATTCCATTACCAGCACCACAGCGCAAACAACACACAAAGCCGGAACTCGTAAAGGCGATTCAAGCGACTCAACAGCAATTTAGAAATCTCACCCGTCAATCGTATCGTCAACTTTTAAAAAAGAGCACAAGACAACAACATAGAATTCAAGGCCACAGGGCAAAAGGGGAAATATTGCGAGCGAACATGATCACCGCGATAAAGGCGTACATTAAGCCGCAGGTGATTGAAGAAGTGGACATTACAAGAATTAGGCGATTCAGAGGCAATTATAGAAACTGGGAACTGTTACCTAATTTCTTTGCCGACGACTTGATTCATTTTTCGAGTTTTCCAAAAAATACATCGAAGACAAAGCACTTGCTGAGTTTAAGGAAATCGGCTCTTATAAATTACAAACGGCTATTGAGATTCAGTTAAAATGGAAAAACCTCGAGCAGAAACTAAACTCGGTGTTTTCACAATTACGAGTAAAAATAACGCGGTCTTTTCGAAAAAAGGAATTAAAGAAGCGTTAAGCCAGCAAATTGCAAAACATCTAGAAGACGTAGAAGCTCACGAGCAGCATGGCTCGGGTTTGGTGTTTGAAAAAGTAGTCGCGTTTTATATCAACGAGGTGAAAATAATCCAGTTGGGGCCACTTATATTCCACTTCCAAAATATTTAGCGGCCAAAACTGCTATTATCTACGTTAAAAATCAAGAAGATCAAGAGTGCATTCGCTGGGCGTTGCGAACGGCTTTAAAATTATATTCAGACAATGTCAAGCATCAGTTGGAAACTAATCCAAAATATTACATACACGAGGACAGAATTTCGACCTACACAAAAGAAGACTGCTTAAATTGCACAAACGTATATTTTCCAACGCCAATTTCACAAATTCCACGCATTGAATCAGAATAAGTTAGCCATCAATGTATTTAGTTACTCGGATAAAGAAGGCACGTACGTGCTTTATAAAACTAAACGCAAAAAGAGCCCATTAATTTACTTTACTTTACACAAGGTGAAACGACTCATTAGAGTTGGATTAAGCACTTTTCTCGGTTAATGTGCGATGCCACAAAACACAAGGCTAAATTATATTGGTGTTTCAAATGCTTGTCACATTTTCAAACGCAGGAAAGACTCGCCAAACATCAAGAAGACTGCCAAGGAATTGACACGGCGCCGTGCAAGGTCGAAATGCCCGCTTAAGGGAAAAACAATCTCAAGTTTGAAAATTATAAAAATAAGCAGGACCCCCCGTTTATTATTTATGCAGATTTTGAGTCTGTTTTGGAACATCTTTTACCAAAAGAAATAAACACGGTCAAAACGCAAATTCACAAAGCGTGCGGCTATTTGTCCCGCGGTTGTCAGATGTGATGGAATTTGTACTGGACGCGGGACTTAAAGACGTCAAGACGCGGCAATTAAATTTGTGAAGTCGCTTTCCAGAGAAGTCGCCGCGATTAATAACACATTTGCAAATCCTAAGCCTCCTAACTTGGTCTCACGAATTGCAGAAAATCTATGAAAACCGCAACACATGCTGGATTTGCGAAAGACGCATCTGCAAAACCCAAAGGATCTCAATGTCAGTGCCAAATTCCAAAAGAGCCTCCTTTAGTTTAGTCAATGAATCTAGTTTCAGAGATTACATTTGTATGACGTGTGAAAAGCCCATTAATAAATTTCGAAAGATCAGAGACCACTGTCACGTGACGGACAAGTACAGAGGCCCCGCGCACTCTCAGTGCAATCTAAAAGTAAGAGTCGTGCCCAATCAAACGCCCATTCCAGTGATTTTGCACAACTTGGAAAAATACGACGCGCATTTGATCATGCAGGGCACTCAAGCGTTTAACGACGGTAAAATTATCGTCATTGCCAAAAATACCGAAAATTAAATTTTTTATACTTCGATCAATTCAGGTTTCTAGACTCGTTTCATTTCATGGCTGCGTCGCTCGACCGATTGGTCAAAATTTGTTCTGCGGACGAACTCTTAACAAACATCGACAAGCATCTATTTTTCGCCTATTTGGCGGCATTTCGAGTATGGGGGCAAAGCGTTACGTCGAAGCGAATAATCCTGATTTAAAAGATTATGACTCAAATAAACCGACGTCACACATTATGTATTTAGACGCAAATAATTTATACGATTGGGCCATGAGTCAGCCTTTACCGTTTAAACACTTCAGGTGGATTCAGGACGTAACTAAATATACCCCAGAGTATATCTCGAAAATTTATCCAAGAGCGCCAAAAGGTTATATACTCGAAGTGACGTTAGATTTTCCAAAACATTTACATGACAAGCGTAACGATTTCCACTGGCGCCAGAAAATATATCGATCCCACACCTTTGGTTATCTCAATATCAGAAAGACTAAATAGCAAACGGTGAGCAATTACTTCGATAGATAAACTCGTATCCACTTTAAACACAAAACACAAATACGTCGTTCATTATCCCTGCATGTACAGGACCAGAGAACTGAACTCAGGGACAGGTGGACACTCGCATTCCAACTTTTGTTTCGATTGGCCTGAGCAGCCGTTTATTGAACTTGACACAGGTCACGTCAGGTTGTTCCCGCCCGAGCCTGGTGACGCGGAACAGCAACTCATATCAGCAAATACATAGAGCTATCAGCAAAAATGTATGAAAAGCAATTATCATATCAGCATTTGTTTCCGCCAAAAGCACATGGAGCGGTAAATTAATACTGGAATGTACCTGCTCGGTACAAAGCCTTCGATATGCAAATTCAAACAGCAATTACAACTGGCAGAATGCAAAAATACCCAACTTTTATGAACAAATTAGCAAGGATTTATTCCAGCATACAATAACTTTGGGCCAACCATCAAACGCTGGGATCGGACAGCAATTTCCACGAGGTGCGGCCCGACTTGGGCTTACACTGGGTTGCTGAAATAACGGGCAACTAATGAGCATTTTCAAAAACCACTTACAGCTATTTATGTCAAACGGCAGAAATTAGTGAGTACGAAATGGCTTTTCTTAATTTGGCCCTTAATAATCTAGTGACT
>NW_019091801.1:0-20878 GCF_001949145.1 Acanthaster planci | reverse complement strand
TGGTGGCAGTGGAGGGGGCACGCTCGCGTTACTGGTACGGACGAAAATTATGCTGGTGCGAAACGGGCGCACCAAGCAGCACCAGCCAAAGTTCGGCATCAATAGTTGCCCCAGAGCGCGACGGCACACGCGCCGACTATTAAATTCATACGAGCAATTTAATTACCTGCGCAAAAAGCGTTAAGTTATTTGACTTTAGCAATTATCCACAGGATCATAAACTTTACGATCCAAAAACTAAAAAGGTCATCGGTAAATGAAAGATGAATTTGGGGGTCAAGCAATTTCAGAGGTCATTTGCATACGCCCAAAAATGTATTCGATTTTAACAGATCAGCAAAATTTGAAAAGGCGAATGGCGTTACAAAAGTAGTCACTCAAAAATGGTTGTCGCACGACAACCATATTTGAGCAACCGCAACATTTTAATAAGCAGCAATTATTTAGATCTGACAAGCATCAGCTATATACAGTTTTGCAAAATAAATTAAGTCTGTCGCCGTCAGACACAAAGCAATATATATAAATTGCCAAAGGCATTGATACGTTAGCTTACGAGCACTATCAATCGTTAATTCGCGGATTTAAGGCGTATGATTTAGCGCAAGCTAAGCAAGCTTTACAAGGCATTAAACCCAAGTCGAAAGAACAACACAATTCATCCATTTACAAATGTCTGATTTTAAAAATAGGAACAAGCACTCAATTCGGTTTTTGCGCAATTAGGTTTAAAAACGTTACCGATACATAATTATGCGTCTTTGGGGGTAATTCGATATCCTCGGGTAGTACTTGAAGTTTGATAGATAATACAAAGTAGGTCCCTTTTTACTTTTTGCCATTGACCAGTTTAAATTTGCTGGTGCGTTTGTCAATTTGATAAACGGAATAACGGATAAACGGAACCTGTAGCTCTTCTGACGGTGCCGCCTTCTTGCTCACCTGGGTAATATAAATACCTAACTAAAATGTCTGAAGGGAGTTCACGTGTCTCGCTACGCATGTTTTTAACAGGCAGGCGCTGCTGGCGTTTGTCGCACGTGACCCAATTTTGCGGCCTTTGCGGGTTCTTAGCATTAAACGCGTTTTTCTATCATTTAGCGATTTTATGACCTGTGTCAAGTGTTTCACCCACTCCATGTTTCTTTCGCCTACGTTTAACATTTCTTGCGCGTATTGATGGCCGAATAACCTTTCGGCTAAAGTTCGATTAAACTGCTCGACATTTCCCTGTTTATAGGTCATAAACCCCCGGTTCTCCTACTTGAATTGTAACTCTGTGTTTCGCCATCATTTTGCCATCAATGTTTCTGCATCCGTCTTTTGTACCGCTTCGCCAGTAGCCTTGAATAGTGTAAAACAACTTTGAAAATTCTTTTTCCATTTAAAATAAAGTTGCTAAAGTTAAACGAATCGATACGCTAAAAAACGACTAAAGCAGTACCGGATATAATCCATATATATTAGCAATTTTTTTTGAAGGCAAGTAGAAATCTGATAATTTAGGGGCTGGCAGGTGTAGCCTGTTTACCCGTCAATTCGGCATAGGTGCGTAACGCTTTGTCAACGTTTACGCATTGGCTCGTTTAAAAAGTCTAACATATGAACGTCATTTTGCTCCCACGCTTATTTTGCTTGCCCAGTTCCAACGCAAGGTCGTGTCTTTTACGTTCTTCGTTTACTTTACTTTCACTTTACCGTGAAGTGAATGCCAGAGCATTTACTATACCTCGTCCTACCATCATTAAAGCCCTCGCCATTTTTTAAAATATCTAATTAAAATATGGACCAAGAATTGAAAAATCTACTGACAGAAATTCAAGCCAACCAAACAGATATCCAGGGAATGCTTTTTAAAACGTGAGCAGACGTGGATCACATTGGAGACATGGTTTTAGAAATCCAAAGTTGGGTAGCAGAAATGGAATCTGAAATGTTTCGTAAAAAAGTCCAATTAATTGAATGTGAAGACATATTTTTTGCGTTGAGCATATCGTTAATCGAGTTTTCCTCCTTTTTTAAAAAAATCACGTAAACTATAAAAAAAGTAAGATTTAAAGACACTCTGTATTAGGGAAGATGTCGCAACAGTACACTAAAAAACTAAACCCGAGTCGCCGTGTAAAAGCGCCTGATCAAAGGTGCAAGGTGCGAGTTACAGAGAGGTGGACGTGTTTCACAATTTTAAATATAATTGGCTTACCGTCGTCACAGGCTAAAAATATGGCCTATTTTAGGTTGGAACGAGAAAACGTCGCAAAGTTGCGTTTTGGTGCGGGCGATGCATCGAATTTGTCAAACAACGGCAAAGACAAAGCGATTGCAGATGCATTTAAAAATAGGTAGATCTATTATAAAAGAACATGTCAACGGAACAACAACCCACAACAGCACCGACTCCGGCATCGAGTCCTGTCAAAACGCTGGTGCAAACGGTAAAAAATCCCAAACGAGTTGAAAAGGGGGAAAAATTTGCAGAACATAACAAAAAGATGAAACAAGTAATAAGTAAAATTTATTTGACTGTTATTTAATTTTAGGCGATTTACTATTTGTGGAATTCTACTTTCGTTTTATTTGAAAATTAAACCCGTTGAACCAGCCCAAACAAAAGCTTCCGATGAACCAATAGCAACGTCAAAAGCACCTGCGCAAGAAAATTTGGAAAAGGAATAGAATTTAAAATTTAAGTTTAAAAACAGTGTATTATAAGAATGAATAACGCAAAATCAATCGACGTAAACGGCATTGCCAATACGGTGTACCACGGCGCCATAGTTTCAGCAATTTCCATGGGTTATACCATGCTAGGTAAAAGGCTATTGAAAATTAAGCCGCCAGACTTGTATCGGTTGTCTGTCGAAGACGTAGTAAAAATGACCACTGTGGCCAGTGGTGCATTGGCTACTCAGGGGTGGCTAGTGGCGCAAGGTGTGTTGCCTGCGAGTTTACCCAGCGCTTAAAAATATAAGCCCGTTTATTTTAAAGTAAAAAATGGCAGAGGGTGGATTTTATCCTAAAGAAATTCCCCTGGAAAATAGAGGGGAATCAAATTTATGGTATGAAAATGATGAAGACTTTTCTTTAGGCACGGTTGAAATTAGCAGCCAACTCGATACAGCTTCATTCACTCGTGGCAATCTTAAACTGAAATTGACGCTTGATCCCAGGCCTGACTTAGCCCTGAGTACGCATAAATTTATAACTAATCTGATGGTAAACAACTTTTACGAAAATAACCATAAAATGGGTAGAACCAATGTACCTAATAGACCTAATTACGATTTATTTGAATATCGTCCAAATAAAGGGTTGTTTTTCAAAGGTGCAGAAAGGTGGGCAACTCGGGAAGTTACTCGGGAAGACGAGTAAAAAGAGACCAGGTCAATTGGTAAATTTAGCCACAATTGCGGAACACGCAGAAGCTGCAGGATATTAAAAAACGGCTTTCATTAGGGACATCCTGGGAATTGGAGATTACGGCAAAAAAAATAGAACGCGCGAGTCGAGGGTTTGAAAACAATTAAACCGGAATCGATCAAATTGGACAATATTACCCAGAGCTGCGGATCGAGTGAGTGAAATTGTAGAAGAGCTTACAAATGATAAACAGGCACAAACGGATTTCCAAGGAGAAAGTAAGCAAGTGCAAACCGAAGGATTAAACTGCAGAGAGCTTTCCGCTTTGTATCAATCATTACAAACAGTTAAAGGGGAACTCATTTAAAATCAGGGTAAGTTGGATCAGCTGGACGATAAAATTCAACAGGTTAAAAATGAATTGGAAGAAGCAACGACAGATCCTGAACGGCAGAACTTTCGGAACAATTGAACGATTGAACGAGAGAAAAGGTCCAATAGAAAATATCAATAGAGAAACACCGACAAACTTCGCACGCAAAAACCAATCGAATTAAAGAAACAATCTCGGCGGTAATGGATGCCGATTTTACATTGGGCGAAAGAATTAGAATCCTATTTTGAGAGCAAGGCGTTAACGATCGTAAGCATTTTAACGGCTTTTGGATTGGCCGTTACTACCAACTCCTCTTTCAAAATGTGGAATCGTCGATTGGATATTAAACGTCAATTATGGAGTTTCGCAAACGTATTGAAGAAACTGGGCCTTAAAGCGCTCGCGGCATTGCCAGAAAATAATAGGCAGCGTTTTAAGTTGGATATTAAACATGGATAGTAAAGTGGTGGGATGGATCGCAGATCACATGTGAGCTTTGTTTTTAGCGGTAGGTTATATAATTTTGACTTTTGTACAAAAACGTGGGTTAATAAATAATTTTAAAATGTTTTGTTGGACTAAGACCTTCAAACGTACCGATACGTAAGTCCATGTCCAAGGGCACAAAATATAAACCGGGCGCAACTACGAAATTTAACGGCGTTTTCCCGTATTTGCAACGAATCTTGAAATTGGTTCATTGATTTCTGGAAGTCGGGCTCTGAATTTATTAGAGATTCCACAATTGTGATAAACTGTCTTTGCGCGTCTAATCTGGTGCCAGAGGCTTAAACGCTCGTCATTATTTGTGCCTGGGCTCCCAATAATGCTGGACATAAGCTTGAATCAATTCGTTTACTTTTGTAATTCACACGAGTGTAGGATTACTCTTTTTAGGAATGAAATTCCACCAATCTGAAGTGACTGCGTTTGACTGTGAAATCCAGTTAACTGAACTCGCGTAGCCAGTACCTTTAGGCGGTTTAGCCCAACCAAAACCCATAAAAGTGGAGCCCGCATACTTTCCATTTGTTACGTGTAAATCGCATGGATCGTAAACTCCTGTTTGTTCAACGGTTATGAACCAGTGTTCATAACCGTTGACATAATAATAAGCAGTTCCTAATCCATTTGACAAAGTGTCTCGCGTTTGTTTATCTGATTTACTCGGATCGATTCCATATAAAAAGGCTGATATCTGTAAATATCCGATGATCGTAATTATTGTGCAATGCGTCAAACACGTAGCTCGGAATGGGCACACCCAGTCGTCGTAAAATATTTTTCTCACGGTGTAATATACGTGAAAGTTGTAAAAGCCAACACGCACGGATTGGGATCAGATAACAAGTCAAAACCCACCCCACGTGCTGTTGTTGGGCAATACACCGCGAAATTAAATTGATTTTGATAAAATGATATCGGCTCTGTAACCTAGCGATGAACGGCTTCGCCGTGGAGAGACTTTGGGTAATTTATACGCGTGGTTAAATTTGGAAACTTGCCTGAAAACCAGTTATCTTTATTGACTACAATTGATAATTGACTAAAGTTGTTACCCATCTTTAAAATACACACTTTTTAAAATGGAGGCGCCTTGAGTTTTATGTCTCGGTACGACGGAGGCGGATCTTCGTACTTGACACACTTACTTATAGTTATTCGCCAAGTTTTTTCATAAGGTCTTTACTCTGACAACTTGTTTTCTTTAGTGTTTTTAATGACATCTTTCAATTTAAACGTCTGCTCGCTTTTAGTCAAATAAAAAGAATGCGTTTCCATTTTATACGAATTTTATTTACAGCGTTGTCCCAGTGTTTCTCCGATACTTGAAACAAGTCTTTTACAAGTGGTTGTATCTGATCCAGTTACATCTTGATAACAGCATGCAATTCAGGCTTTGAGCGGTTTGCCTCTAGAAATTTTGCCCGCTAAAATGTGGTTACTTTTGTTACTTTTGTTCGACGAGACTGGCTTGTACTTGACTAATTATCAAATTTAATCCACCTTTAATTTCACGAGAGGGTCAAATTCGGCTTCGGCTTCAGATACAGATTCAAACGTGCGAAACCCCTCAACACATGCAATGCCGACTTATTTAACATTAGCCCGTCATTTCTAACTTTCAATGAGGCGGTTGAAACCGTGTATCTAACGCTGGCGCCGCAAGAAAGCGTACTGTGAATTTCGTAATATACATCTTTTGAATAGAAATGAATGACGGAGCATCGCATTTCTTATTTATAAATTTCTCGATATTTGACGCGTCGATGGGCCGCTTTTTATGGTCAAATCACGAGGTGTAAAAATCAACTTTAACGTACATGCAATTTTTGTTGATGCACTGCGGTTTAACGACGCATTCTATCCTATTTAAATCGTCGATATCGCGACTGGCTTTGTAAGCGTTTATTGTGCAAGATGGCAAAATAGGCTTGGCAGTGGCCTGTTTTTCAATAAATTCGTAGGCCGCCAAATTTATCTAGTATACGCATCATTTGCCTTTTCAATTGATAGCAAATTTGATGACCGACGATATTATCGGCCGTTTTATCCTGCATGCCATATTTGTACACGGAATTTGTGACGTAACAGGTCGTGTCTGGCATCATAATGAGCAGACGTTTTTCTAGACCTTCCTGGAAATAATAAATGGTTGCGCAACATTGACTTACGTGTGTGCCATCTTTAATCACGAGATTTGAAATGGTTAATTTACTGACGTCAAAAGGACCGTAGGTGATATTAGGATCGTTAGACGCACGTGGTCAACTGAAACGGTATGTATTTGAGTTGACATGGTTTTAATTTTTCAGCGTTACCCATAATTTTTCTCATTTTTATTCGGCTCGGGTGGGATTTAATTTCTACTTTGATTTTGTCTTCAACGTCAACGTCATAATCAATCATTAACCCAATTTCATATAAATCAGAGTCCAGTTAAGTCAAGGAATAGGGCGGTGGATCATTTTCTTGCAAGTGCCTAAGCTTTTTATGCTTGCCGCCCACGAGCACCACGTGATCCATCCCTTCCAACTCGACACAATTTACGCAGCAGGTGCAAGCCGTACAACCGAAACATTCGATGCAATTATGGCACGCGTAACAATCTTCGCAACTGTCCAAGGCATTTGAATTTGGCAGTCGTATGAATTGAAACAAGCCACGCAATTTATACAGCTGCTGCATTCGTTGCTCCACTTGCAACGAATGCGGCAGCTGTATAAATTGCGTGGCTTGTGCATTTAGTGCAGTCGTTACATTTGTGGCGATCGTGATATTCTTTGCAATCGATGCATTGAAATAAACGGTCTAAATTTAAACAGTGCAGGCAATCGTACGAATCTACCAAGTCCAGTCAATTGAATCTCTCCTGTCTTGGCAGAAATAACAATTCACGTTTGGCTTATGGCGTATCATATCTTTTTATATATTTGTCTCGTTTCTAGTTTTATCTCAATTTCCCGACGCGCCCCGAGTTGAGCTATTTTTCAAAATTGGACTTCACCCGGGGGAGTTCCCCTTTTGTGTGTGTTTGAGGCGCTGCGCCAGTGGGGGGTCGCGTAGAGGTTGTGCCAGTTGGGTCACGAGTTTTGGGGGAAGTCCCCACTGGTTCGAAGAAGGAAAAGAGGGGCCTGGTGTAGTATCCCCCGGTCTCTACTACTTGCGGTAACTTGTCCACGTTATGGTCAAATAATATTTATTATTTCAAAGGACTCATCAATTAATTTCCCCGTCTGGCTTTCTGAATAAAAGAGATAGAACCCTCAGGCAAGCCTATGTGTGTTAATTGTGAAATCGGTCGTCCGATGGTCGTAATAAAAGAGAACAAAATTTTTGTTTTTCTTGAAACCTACAGCATTCTGGGTGGAAATATTTTACAGACTGATTGAGACTGTTGTGTACATTCTTTCACGTAAGATATTTCAGGATTATACGGTAGTCCGATTGTCGGGATTTTAACCTTTAAGTTTGGTGGAGTCCATGAATTCCAATGTTTCCAGACTGTGTTCCGAAGTTAAGAGTGGAACAGGGTTAGGTGGATAAAGAATGACCTCGTACGATCGAGGATCATCCAACCAAAACGAAAAAACTGGATGTGGAGAACATTCAAACCCTAATGGAACTCCTTGAGGAAATAGTGAAGTGTCGTTAAGGCAAGGAATTCAACCAAAGAAAACCTAAACAGAAATCTGCCTATTCCTATCATGCATTGGAATAAAGATACAGACAAGGATTCTTTGCGATCAAGCTGCAATTAATAGGTATAAAATGACCAAAACTGGTGACTGATAAAGTCACCAGCCAGCAGCGGCACACAGTGGTCCTGGGATATCTGACCGCCAGCATCGGGTCCAAAGGAGTGGAAGAAGATAAAGTCTCAAAGAGACAACCTTCGGGGCCAATGAAAATTTGGAAAGTTTGGTGAAAAGCAGCACCTCAACCAGAAAGGTGATGACATCAGCACCACAGCCGTTGAAACCGGTCATAGATGCGGCAGCCTGTCGAACGCCACATAAAGCATGGTCCCTAGAGTCATCAGTCCGACGACATGAAAAGACTGCTGGTACATACAGCTTGGTCCCATAAAAATCTTCATGGCCCCGATCTTGGGTCGCAAAATCTCTGTCTCTTTTTGTCTCTCGGTGACACAGCGCAGAAATCTTGATTTTGTTCCTTTAGGTCAGCAAGCGCAAGTTGTTTAAATCAAGAGGAGCAAACGTTTGTACGATCGAAGCTCAGCCTCAAACACGGTGCGGGGAGGAATTTTCAGTAACCATCCAGAAGGAGAAAGACGCGAAAAAAGAGAAACGGGCGATTTCCTCAATTGGTGATATGGCCTGGACGTAAAATCGGCGGCTAGAAGAAAGCCTTAGGTGAAACCTGCTGATGTTTGATGAAAGTTGTGTTCTAATTCGTCTTTTGAGGCTGAATTTTGAAATTGATACAACTCCCTTCAGTCTTACTAAACGACAGAACCCGAAAGGCTGTCGGACGCAGATCAAGGTGTACAGAACACGAACTAAGTTAGTTACATCGACCTTTGAATTAGGTTCCACTGAAGGCGGTTGCAATCGCCTATGGTCTTGCTAGTTTTGTCGTCTAAATACCTCTCACCCCTACTCAATCTCAATAATTAATCACCACACCCACAAAGACTTTTCAGAATAGCTTATACGGACCCTTCTTTTAGGAGGGCTGAACTTGGGTAGCGGAAAGAATGTCAAAATTTATGCCAAAAAATCAACAGTTTCCACTAAAACATGGGTTTTGGGCTTCGTTTTGAAGATATATCCGAAACTAAAGCATATGTGGATATAGGCCCCTATACGGAGCGTTATTTGAGCCGAGCTCAACTTGCCGGGTGGGAGAACATGTCAATTTATGCAAACCTATCAAGCAGTCGCGCAGAAACCTTCGCTTTCTTTAGCGGATATTTCCAAAAGTGAGGCGCAAATGGATCAGAAACTTGCATGAATCGATAGAGAAGCATGTGACCTTTAAGATGAAACCACGATTGTTAATTCTGGAATTTTTTTTAATTTTTCAGAATTGTATATACGGAGACTTTTTAAACGGTGCTGAACTCGCGTAGTGGAGAGAATGTCAAAATTTAAGCAAAACAATAGTAGTAGGGATTAGACAGGTCTGCGTCACCCCCCTTTTCCACTCTGTTTCCCACTTTTACGCACAAGAGCAGAGTCGTCAAACAAAATCTCATCAAAGAAGTCGACATTATAAACGTGAGACACTTTCAGGATAACTACCCCAATTTTCACACTTTCAAACAGAAGAAAAGTCAACCGGACACAAAGAAGATTGCCAAGGGTTAGATGCGGCTCCCTGTACAGTCGAATTACCCGCCGAAGGCTAAACAATTTTACAATTTAAAAACTATACGAACAAATAAGATGCACCCTTAGTCATTTACGCTGATTTTGAGTCTGTTTTAGAAAAATTACCGCCAACAGATACAAACACTATCAAAACACAAATCCATAAACCCTGCAGTTATTCTTATGCGGTTGTCAGATGGCACGATTTTGTCAGGTCTCTTTTTGAAGAAGCAGACAAGATCAACGAGGTGTTTAGAAACAAAAAGCCGTTGAATTGGACACGTGAGTTACAAAAGATCTATGAAAACTATAACCGCTGTTGGATATGTGAAAAGCTTATGGGCAAGACAAAGGAATCTTAGTGTCAGTGTCCAATTCCAAATGAACCGAAGACCGAAGAAGCTGCCTTTAGTTCAGTCGATGAGAAAAGCGGTTACAGAGACTTTTGCATGACGTGCGAAAAGCCATTCAGTAAATTTCGCAAGGTCAGAGATCACTGTCACGTGACGGGTAAGTACCAAGGCCCGGTGCACCCCAATGATTTTACACAACTTGGAGAAGTATGACACTCATCTGGTTATGCAAGGCGCTCACGAGTTTAACCGGCAAGAAATCAAATTAATTGCTACAAATACCGAAAACTACATTTCGTTTTCATTTGTTCAATTCAGGTTCTTAGACTCCTTTCATTTTATGGCGGCTTCGTCATAGTACGAGAAAGATTTCCAGAAAACACGAACATGTTGTTGGAAAAGAGAATTTACCCTTATGAATACATAGACTCGTTTAATGAATTTGAAGAATCGCAACTGCCTCCCCAATCGGGTTTTTTACAGTTCTCTTAAACAATCTACCGTGACTGAGCAAGAATACGCTCGTGCAGAAAACAGTATGGCACAGTTTTGGTTGTAAAAACCTTGGTGACTAGCAACGACCTATGTGTGGAAACAGAGGTGTTACTACAAGCGGGTGTATTTGAGAACTTCCGCAAAGACTGTAAACAGAACTACGGCCTTGACCCAGCCAACTATTACACGTCACCTGGCCTATCGTGGGATGCGTTTTTAAAGCACACAGGTGTAAAATTAGAACTACTGACAAATATAGATAAGCACCTGTTCTTTGAAAGGGCAAAAAGAGGTGGCATCTCGAGTGCTATGCACAAGCACAAAATCCGAGTTTACCAGACTATGACCCCAATAAGCCAGAGTCTCATATCATGTATTTAGACGCAAATAATTTATATGGTTGGGCCATAAGTCAATCGTTACCCATGGGTGAGTTTCAGTGGCTTAAAAACTTAGACAAGTTTACTCCTGAGTTTATTCTTCGAATGTCATTTGACACGTAAGAGTAAATGTTTGAAGTGACTTTAGACTATCCGCAATTACACAATGATTTTCCACTTGCGCCCGAAAATGTAGTAGTGCCCAATGAATGGTTTTCAAGCTACCTGCAAAAATTAACTGACAACGGCGAGCTTATATCAAAATTAGACAAACTCGTGGCTACTTTAGGCACCTAACATAAATATGAAGTTCATTACCGAGCTATACAGAAATATTTAGAACTAGGACTAGAATTAAAAAAGCTGCATCGCCCATGTCGTTTAAACAGTGGCCTTGGATGAAGAGCTATACTGATAAAAATACCGAATTGCGCAAATTGGCCAAATCTGATTTTGAGAAAGACTTTTTTAAATTGATGAATAATTCAGTTTTTGGCAAGATGATGGAGAATGGACTTACAAGACGCAGATAAGTACAAAAAATTAACTTTTAAACCAAACTACAAATAGACGGACGGTTTTTATCCAAAACTTTAATATACGATTTCTATTTCAACGAACTAAAATCAAATTTTGGTGACAAAGTAAATTTACTTTATACGGATTACGGATAGAAATCCAAACTGACGATTTAAACGGCTACCTGAGTAAAAAGCGTAAACTATTTGACTTTAGCAATTATCTGCCCGATCATCAACTTTATGATTCAAGAAATAAAAAAGTCATTGGGAAAATGTCCTCCCGATCAAAATTTAAAGAAGGCGAAAGTTGTGACAAAAGTGACCACCGAGAAACATTTATCATACAAGGCATATAAAAGTTGCCTATTTGAACGAAAGCAGCTTTCAATAAACAGCAATTATTTAAATCAGAAAAACATCAAATGTACACCATCACGCAAAATAAGTTAAGCCTCTCGCTATCATCAGACGGGGTTGACACGTTGGCTTACGGGCATTGTCAATCGAGTATTAGAGGATTCAAAGCAACTAACCTCGAGTGAGCTAAGCAATCTGTTAATCCGAAGAGATATTATGCTCCAAAAGAACAACGCGATTCATTCATATATGAGTGGGTGTATAACTCAAATTTAAAGACAAAGAAAAGGCTCTCAATTAAGTTTTTTCACAGTTAAGACTCGGGCGGGAATTCGGTATCCTCGGGTACGACTTGAAGTTCCTCTTTGATGAAACTTCTATTTGGCCCGTTTAATAAATAATTATAAAGTGAGACCCATTTTACTCGCCTGCCATTGACTCGTTTAAATTGGGTGGTGCGCTTCTCCACTTGATAAACGTCCCTCGGTCCAATTGGATAGCTTCTGCGGGCTCTTTGTCGATTAAACGCGTTTTTTTCTCGTTTAACGATTTTAAGACTTGAGGCAAACGCTGTACCCATTCCACGTTTTGCTCACCCACGTTTAACATTTCTTGAGCACGCCTGGCTTGCCCACTTGAATTTCTACTTTATTTTTCGTCATTAACTTTTTAAACTCACCTTTAAATTCAGATCCCGAGTCTATCATTATAATTTGAGGCCAAGTCAAGGGCAATCTTTTTTATACGTTTTTCTTTTAACGCGATCCCAGGGTAAGTATAAAAAATCTAATTGATGTGCTTCGTTTGGTTTGACAAACTCGGTTTGCAACATTGTAGGGCTCGGTACGTACGCAGGTGCGGGTAAATATATTTGCCAAACGGCTTGCTTTTTGAGCCAGTTTCTAATGACTGATTTGTCTGCACCCGTCTTTTTATGTAGATGATCTTCGGCGCTTTCCCCTTGCCAGAAGCCTTGCGGGCTATAAAACAACTTTGAAAATTCTCGCTCCATTTTAAAATAAAGTTAACCCAATCGATAGCTAAAAAACCGACTTAAGACGTCCCTGGATATAATTCATATAAATTCAAGAATTTTTTGATCCTCGGAAGGCGCGTAGAAATCTGATAATTTAGGCTCTGGCGGCAGCGGCATTATATTTTTACCCGTTAATTCGCTGTAAGCTCGTAACACTTCATCCGCGTTTACAAACGTCTGTTGACTCGCACGCTCGTGTTGCATTAATTCGTTTAAAAAATCTAACATATGAACACAGTTTTGCTCCCAAGATTCTTTCGCTTGCGCCAATTGTGCTTGGGCTAAATCGTGGCGCTTTCGCTCCTCGTCGACTTTACTTTTTGATAAACAGCTAAATAAAAAATTGAACCCGAGAACGCTGACGCATTCTCTATATTTCCTCCAACAATCATTAAAGTACTAGCCATTTTTAAAAAAACATAATTTAAAACTATGAATAGCGAAATATAAAGGCAAGTTAATTGAAATACGAGCCGATCAAACAAACATCGAGCAAATGCTGGGTGACATACGCGCAGATATAGATCACGTTAGAGACATGGTTTTAGAAATCCAAGTCGTAGGCTCTAGTACCTCGTGCGATCAAAGGCGAAAGACGAGATGTAACCATATCCCGAGTACCATAGCCGTGGGTCACACGTTAAATGTGAAATTCTCCGCTTTAGGCATGGATGACGTAATTGTACCCGGTACCCCCAAACTGGCTTTTAAACTCGAACTAGACGGCGCATCCGTACCGTGTATAACAACGTAGCGCGAAACCTGGTTTCAGAAATCAACGTCAGAGCTTACAGGGCAACAAAATCGTCAGTTACCGGAGACGCAGACGTGTTTCACAATTTAAGGACAACTGGCTGCCTCTGTCGCACGCTAAAAAAAAGAGCTTATTTTGGTTTGGAAAGAGAAAACGTTGCCAAGTTGCGTTTAGGTGCGGGCGACAAAAACAAAGCTGCAAACAACGGTAAAGATAAAGCAAAAAAACAGATACTCGATTCCATTAGACACGCAGAATTTAACAGATCAAGGCCTTTCTATCCGTCGGAGTTTAAAGAGCCCCTGACGTATCAGTTGACTTTTAACGGGCACGACAAAGTGGCACGACAAAGATACCGCGGCTGAATATTCAATTTCGGATTTGACTTTAGAATATGAAGTAGTAGCTAATCGAGACCTGGTGCAAGCTTTGAGGAGCAAACATAAGGGGCTCGTTTATTACCTACTTTCGGATACGCTCGTGGAAGAAGCAAGCGGTCAATACGTCGTATACGTTATGGAATATTAATATCGACCAAATGATTAAGAGTTAGTTTGAAAGGCGTTTTGATTTTGTTCAAAGATTCCGCGGTCAAAAATCCTCAACGATATTACAACCCACACGGCACGAAGATGGTAGTAACGGTCGAAGGTAAGCCAAATCAACTTTATTCGCAGGAACTTTTTGAATATCAACACCGGCCAGATATTAATAAGTATTTTGGTGATTCGGACACCGAGTCGGCAAGAGCGGTTGTAAAATATTTAAATTTAACGGGGTTGATATGGCTGAATATTTGAAAGATAAGTATGGTTTGTGGCTCGATTTCAGAAGTTCTGACGATAGTAGTGCTATGGATGTGGTAGACCTCTCGGCGGTGGAGGAGATATATTGATACAGATGGAGCGACAAGCAGAGACCGCGGGTCCGTTGATGATGTACGTCTTTTTGGTGATGGACGTTCAATTGACAGTTGAAGAAGGGAATTTTAAACGTCTTGTGTATTAAATCGGGTTTAAATTAAAATGAACCAGATGTTTAAAAGTCCACATTGTGCATTGGTCATTGGGAAGACGAGCAGCGGAAAAACAAATTGTATACTAGATCTTTTAGAGACCGAATATAAATTTGTATATGAAGCTAACTTGATCATTTGCCCGACTTTATTTAAAAATAAGACTTACTTCGACCAACAGTGGATTTTTGAGGACGACGAAAATTATCTCGGTGATTTAGATCGAGAAAATATAGAATTAAACGAAGCGATCGATCTGTACCAGAGATTATTTGACGGTGTGAACACGTAATTTATAATCGACGATTGGTGCTGCAGATCAAATTATCAAATATCGCAAAAAATCTAAAGGAAGCAATCTGTGAGCGTTAAGTAAGATGGCTTTTAGCGGTAGACATTATAACCACTCATGTTGGTTAGTTACGCAGAAGTACAATTCCGTCTTGAAAGATTTTCGCGAAAATTATGTAATCCCAGACGAGAAACGAGAAGAGATTAAAAGGCATCTGCGTGACGTGAATATAGTAAAATGATTTCAAATACTGAGCCGCCTGTCTCATATGATATATTGTGAGAAAAAATTAAAAATAAAATTATTAACAATAAAAAATTTAAAATGCCAAAAACAACAAACAGATGTATTAAGTGCCAACGTGAGAAAGATAGTTGTAATTTCAAAACACGGAAAATGGAAAGATAAATATTACCTGCGACGATTGTACTAAGAAGGTAAAATTGTATCAGGAGATGAACCGATGCCCACACGGCCGAAGAAAAAATATGTGTATTAAATGATCTTCCCTATGTGAACACGGGCGACAAAAATGTCGATGTGTTAAATGTGGCCGATCTTCAATTTGTGAACATGGAAGGACAATTGAGTCTTTTTGCCCAAAAGACCAAAGAGACTCGATGTCCTTCCATGTTCACAATTTATATGAGGCACGCTTCAGCAGAGATATCGTGAAAACCATAGGTAACGCTACCCTAAAGCTTGTATTCGCGTCTTCTAGGCATCGCTACCCCGGTTGATCTCTTAGGCTTCAACATCAACTTGAACTCTGAAGAAGACCTGACAAAAGATTTAAACGACGATCCGATTATAAGTCAAACCATGGGACACCTGCTCAGCGAAATTTGTTATAAGTGCGGGGTATACCTATCGCCATTGGTAGCTGTGGTAATTACCACGAAGCATCTAGGGTTTAACAAGAGCTCTCTTATTATAAAAGATGTCCAGCACCTACGAACAGTCCAATAAAAACTCAAGTACAGACGGTGAGTAAAGTTAAATACCCGAGACGAAAAGAACTGGGTAAGAAATTAGCCGAGCATAACAAAAAGATGAAACAACGGCTATCAAAAATGAAATTAGGCGTTCGAGTGATGCAAGTACCCTTAGCTCAGAAAATAAAATTTATGAAACGGTCACCGAAAATAGAAATCGAATATTGGGCAGTTTAGCGATTGGTGCAGCCGCGTTATATTTAATTTGGAAGAATAATTCGACACCAATAAAAGTTGAACCACCACCACCTTTAAGAAATTTTAGACATGGAATACATTTTAAAATACGATATAATAAAAATGAGTAACGCTAAATCAATCGACGTAAATGGAATCGCCAATACGCTTTACCACGGTGCTGTGGTTTCAGAAATCTCTATGGCTTACGCTATACTATCGAGTAAACTTTTTAAAATCAAACCGCCATGCCTAAATGAATTATCTGCTGAAGACGCATTAAAACTGACCGCGCTTTCGAGCGGTGCGTTAGCTACCCAGGGTTGGCTCGTGTTACAAGGCATATTGCTTGCGAGTTTGCCTGCCGCTTAAAAAATGTATATTGTAAAAGAATGGCCGATGGAAGATTTGAGAATTAAACAAATTTGACCCAGTCGATTTTCCTAACCCAGAAGAAGAAGACGATCAAGAAGAGTCCACATTGGACGATATACCGGCCTCATTAACTCAACTAAAAGTGGGGAAAGAACCGATTGAACAAAAATTGACGCTGAACCCCAGGCCCGTAATACAACCTACAGGGGATACACTAGAACGAGATCAAAACGAGATAAAAAGGCATTTATAATTAATCCAACTGTAAAAGACTTTTACAGACATTTTGAATTTTCTAAGAAAAGACGTACCATCAGTAATTCACTATGAAAATTTTGATTATCACAAAGATCGAGGTTTATTTTTCAAAGGTCAAGGAAAACATGGCGATGTTCTATTAACCGACAAAAGAAACCCACATGTAATTGATGGTCTTGACATAATCACAAAAATGCCAAAGCTGCCGGTTATACTGGAAAATGAAAATGGCTCAGCCAGAGATGTCATTAGATCCAACTTAGAATTTAAAAATTATGGAAGAAAACTGCAACAAGTTGAATCAGAGTAAAAACCTATTCAGCCTGAAAATATTGATATGGAGGAGCTCCCCCAAAAAGCAGACTAAGTTAGTGGAATCGTAGAAAAGTTCACCCAAGATACAGACATTCAAACAGGTTTAAATTATAGAGAACTCCTCGCCTTTTGACAAATCGTTACAGACGTCAAAGGGGAATTAATTTTAAATCAGGGCAAATAAGATGAGTTAGATGATAAGATTCAACAGGTTAAAAATGAATTAGAAGAAGCGACAACAGATGCAGAAAGAGCAGAAACTCCAGGAGCAATGAGACGATTTACAAATCGAGAGAACCGGAGGTTAGAAAATATAAATAGAAATACGGATAAAATTCGTACGCAAATCAATCGAATTAAAGAAACGATTACGGCTGTGATGGATTCTGATTTGACACTACGAGAGAGAATTAGAATTTTATTTCGGGAGCAAGGCGTTACGATTGTAAGTATTTTAACGGCCTTTGGATTGGCCTTTAGTACAATCGTAAGTAGTATCGTAGCTAGCGTCAGAGCTGTTGGGAATCCTAGTGTAAGTCCAACGTCTGCACCTGAACCGACACCTTCGTCCAAAGGTGGAATTACTGATTGGTAAAGCGTCAATTATGGAATTTGGCAAATGTATCGAAGAAACTCAGATTTAAAAGCGCTTGCGGCATTGCCCAGGATAATTGGCAGCGTTTTCAATTGGATTTCTAACGTGGCGAGTAAGGCGGTTGGATGGATTTCAGAGCACGTGTGGACCTTGTTTTGAGGCGTGGGTGTTTTGATTTTGACGTACGTGCAAAAGATGTAAACGGATTTATGATAAGCAAAAATTTAAACCCCTTCTCAAATCTGAGGAGTTTTTCCACCTTAAATCAAACCGTCAACATAAACAACATAAAACAAAGGTGACTTTCGGTAATTTATACGCGTGCGTTAAATTTGGAAATTCGGCGGTAACGAGTTGTCTTCGTTGACTGCGATTGATAAATGACTAAAGTTGGGTCCAATTTATTTTTATACGTCTTTATTTTTATTTAAAAGGCAGTGCCTTTGTAAAACTTATTCGCCAAGTTTTTTCACAAGATCTTTTTTTTTAACGGCGCATTCGTTGGCTAGTGCTTCTGCTCTCTCGTTGACTTGACGTTCAAATTCTTCTTTACTCGTCAATTTAGTTTCTTGCACTTTTGTAGACGTACTCGATCTGATCTTTTCTTTCATTTCGTTAAATTTTCTCAGTTCGGATAAAACAAGTACAAATTCTTCCTGCGATATGTTACCGTCTTTCAGTCGCGTCAGATACGTATTCCTCGATGGTGTTTAATTTAGCATCAGCAAGTACGTGGGTTTCTTCGTGCTTTTTGGTTTTGTGATTTAACCGGCAAGTGGCATACTTTAGCAACGCGTATGCACCAAACGCACCGATAGTGATGCTTTCCATCACAAGTCCCACGGGTCCGGTAACGACGCCTAAAATAGCCGAGGTCGCACCCAATGCTTCCAAGCCGTACTCTACGTAACCGAGTGCAGCGAGTACCCGTTTAATCTTGTTATAGCTAGTTTCCCGCGCATTGCGTTCTCTTTGAATTTGGGATTTAATTTCTTCGATCTTTCAAAGGCAGTAAATTTTAGTTTTCGATTGTTCGGCAGAGTTTAAAGTTAAAACGGGATGAATGCTAGTCATCATTTTTTTTAATTATATACGCGTTTTAAAAAATGTCTAACTCGATTAAAATTTTGCCGATATTATTCAAGAGCTCGCCTCGATCTTTTTTAACAGAAAAAGTCAATTTACTGATGTTTCTGTGTATTAACTTCTTAGGCGTTTTACACGTCACGGTTGTTGAGGCTCGGTAGCAATGCCGTTATAGCAAGTCTAAGGACTGACCCGTTATAAGAGTTGTCAAATGTATTTAATTGTTTGCAATGAATAAACGCGATTTCAGGGGGTTTAAATATCGTGCTTGCCTTCATAAATAATGTGTATCCCACTCAATATCCGTCGCGTTTGTTACTTTAAAATATCCAGCTTCAAACTGTCCATTTCATTATCCCCGTATGCACAGGACCAGAGAACTGAACTCACGGACAGGTGGACACTCGCATTCCAACTTTTGTGTCGATAAGCCTGAGCAGCCGTTTATTGAATTTGACACAGTTTAGGTTGTTCCCGCCCGAAGCTGGTGACGTGGAACTGCAAAAATTATATTGTGCACAATCAAAGAATAGCAACTCAGCAATATATGGAAATAGTTCACGCCCGAGCCTGGTGACGCGGAACAGCAAATACATAGAGCTATCAGCCAAAATGTATGAAAAGCAATTATCATATCAGCATTAGTTTCTGCCAAAAGCACATGGAGCGGTAAATTGATACTGGCATTTACCTGCGCGGTACAAAGCCTTCGATATGCAAATTCAAACAGCAATTACAACTGGCAGAATGCAAAAAAACCAAAAAACCCAAAAACCCAACCCAGGCTTTATTTACAACTAATTTATTTTCGCTCGGAAAGGTAAACACGCCAAAGTCGGTTTTATCGGGTTTTTCCAATCTAAACTGCACTTTCAGAACCGTTTGCAATTTATAAGAACCGACTTCTTTTAACTCCTCCAACACTTTCTTCTCGATTGAAGTCTTTTAAAAATCAAAAAAATGCACGAGGTCGTATTCAAAGAAACTGGGTATCAACTCCCAATTGCGATAGTTACCCTGAAAGCACCTTCTGTTTCTAATGTCGACTTCTGCAATTTCCTCGAGCTGAGTGTAAGCTTTAATCGCTTAAATAAAGTCTTGTTTAACACATGTCTTTGTGTGCAAAAGGAATATTGTGTTCTTGAACCGTTTTTAACAGCTGCCGATATGACTGACGCGGGAGGTACCTAAAATGTTTCTGGTCTGTCCGTATGAGCTCAGGTTTGGTGCGAAATTTACACTTGGGTGCCGGTAATGGAATGTTATACTGCTTGACAAAATCGTCTTAAAATGCCTTCTTAAATCGATTAAAGGTCGATAGTAGAGACCTGTGTTGTGGATTGCTCATCTCTCTATTTAAAAATAGGATTTGAAAAATTTTCTCATTTTTGTCTATCGACTGAAGAAGGCGGTTGTAAACTGTGAGAAGTCACGAGTTCAGGCCGGGCAAGTCAAGACTTGTAGCGACCGGAAAAGCAAGGGGAAATCTCTGCTTTTTTCTTTGAGAGTCACGCGGTCAAAGGTCTAGTTTGTGCGAGGTCTGTGCAAGCTGGCGCACGTCGCAAGTTGTTTACAAAAAAGTGTGACGGGGTCGAAAGGTCAACGTAAGTGAAGTGGGAAAGAGGGTGAAAGGGAGGAAAAGGGGAGGTGCACTCAAACTGTCCTATCCCTACTACTAATGGATATAGAACTTGCATGAATCGAAAGTGGTGCGTGTGCCCATTCAGATTACACCACGATTGTTTTGATTTTTCAAAATAGCATATACAGAGCCTTCTTTGAGGGGACTGAACTCGGGAAGACGGGAGAATGTCAGATTAACGCGAAACAATCAAGCAACAAACTTTCGCTTTCTTTTGCGGATATTACCGAAAGTGAGACGCAAATGGATATGAAACTTGCATGAATCGAAAGAGGAGCATATGCCCTTTCAGATGACACCACGATTGTAAGTTCTGGAATTTTTTTCAGCAGACTTCTTTCAGCGGGGCTGAGCTTGGGTAGTGGATAGCATGTCAGAATTGGGCAAAAAAAATCAACACGTTGCATTCAAACATAGGCTTTCTTTTGAAGAAATTAACGAAACTAAATAACATTCAATTTGAGCCAAAATAAATTGCAGCTTCAAATAATTTATCACCGCGGGACATTGGAGGCCCTTGTTACTAAGTGGGTCAGTAGTGTTTACTTGCGGTTGCTGGCAAGGTGATTTAATGCCTCGAACTAGTTACTGGCGTGACCTTAATGGTAGTAGCACTGGAGAGAGTTACTCCCGGTCACTTTTGCTTGAGCAGCCGTGGC
>NW_019091800.1:35972-47989 GCF_001949145.1 Acanthaster planci | reverse complement strand
CCTTCACCCCGCCACTCACAACACAATTTAAAAAATCACACTATATATTAAACACAATGGACGGTTATTATTTACCATCAATTGAAAGAGAGGTTTTTTCTTGACTTGGCATAAAACCCCCTAAATCATCCTAAGTGAAAATCGAAAACACAGACACGTGCCCAAATAATAAGAACAGAAGACGGGTGTGTATATTGTCACAATTGTTTTAGAATACTACAGCCTTATTCATATTCCGATTTTGAAGCAGAGAACTTAGGCGGCAAATACAACTGTCTATAAAAAGCCTAAGCCAAAAACGAGCAAGATATTCAAAGAATTAGACATTCAACTGACTACCGAACAAGCGATTCTCATAGAAAACAAATTAAACCAAGTTTTAGCGTGTAAGATCTCAAGAGGCAAACCATTCACGGCGCTGGCGGCGGTGTGTTTTCAAGACGTAACTGAAGAACCGGAAGACAAAAATACATATTTCAAGTCTCGGAGAAACACTTTACCGATGCCGTCAATAAGTTTAAACTTTTAAAAACCGGTTTATAATAAATGGAAACGCATTCTTTTTATCTGACCAAAAATCCACAGACGTTTGAATTACAAAATCAATTCAATAATTTAAAAGGCAATAAAAACATTAAAGTCAGAAAGGTATGCTTGAACCCGGGATATTTCAACGTTACAAAATCTACCGAAATCGAATGGCAAACTCAAGTCGAAGGAATGTCTGCCGAAAAGAGTCTCGAAGGAGTTAGATCAAATCGTGAACTGCTTACCTCAATAAATGTAACATCAATTAACATGGACGTTGTAGAAGAACTACAACTTGTAATACCGTTATCTGAATTGGAGGCAGACAGTACGTTTTTTTTTAATGACTTATTAAGAGATTATCTTCAAGCTTACGAATCGGGAAATTTGGCAACATTCAGCGACGGAGTTAACCAAATCATAACTGGTCTCCGCGAGCAAAGACGAACGTTAAGGAATCTACATTTACATTTAGGAGATACATCAGTCGAAGCAACAGATAAAGAGAAAGAAGACGTCGTAATCTACATATTACTTTTAACTCCAGAAAAAATCGATTTTTATGACGAAGCCCGCCGCATCGCTTTAGAATTTATTTTTGAGCGACGACAATGAACAAAGAAAGAGAACCATCAGAGCTACTATAAAGGATGACAGACCCACTCTTTTAGTTACGACTTCTGGTTCTAATGCCCCAGATATGCATCGGTTGCACAAGAGAGAAACGCCCGCAAATTCTTTGCAAGGTGGAGAGCGCGGGAATGTCATTATTCCACCGGAGTTTACAAAGTGGATTGGTTTGTTATTTTATTTTAAACACCATCCCAGATGTGAGTTTTAAAGTTCACCGAGTCTCAAACGTGGTGACAATTATGATAACGGATTTAAAACTCAGATTGCAGTTAGGTAAAGAAGTCGGTAGGCTGTTGAATTTGCCGAGACGTAGACTCGTGACGCAAGAGAAACCTCTTACAAAAAGATCAAAGGCTGTTAACCGCGCTAGATTACGCGGAATATGGAGTCGAAGCAATAGGCGCTACGTAAGCCGCCATTGACATTCCCGCGCTACTAAAAGTAGTTACAGCACCCGTCAGGCTAGTAATGGAAGGCAATGTCATTGGTGCATTTGGTGCTTACGCGTTGTTGAAATACGCCAGTCGTAGATTGTCTCACAAAACTAAAAAGTACGGTAAAATCCGCATGCTTTCAAACGCCAAGCTAAATACCATAATACCATTACACGCGATCGAAGACGGTGACGTGTCTCAAGAAGAATTTGTACTAATTTTGTCCGAACTTAGGAAATTCAAGGAATTGAAAGAAAAGATCCGGTTTAATACAAGTAAAGAAGAATTTGACCGCCAAGTACTAGAAAAGTCTGAACTTTAGCCTACGAAAGGGCAGACTTTTTTAAAAAGACCTTATGGAAAACCTTGGCGAATAACTTTGCCCAACTCTGTCAAGTACCAGGACACATTAAGCGGGAGAAACGCGGGCTTGACATACATGTCGATAGATACCGATCACTCAACAGCATACAAAGTGTCTTTTTTACAACTGTCTGATAAAGTTAAATTTGGTTGGTGGGACTTTATCCCAAAGAAATCACGCTTGACTTATGTGGGAATCACACAAGTAAACGAATCGATTAGAGCTTTTGTGTACTTGTTGTTAGGAGCCCAAGCGCAAACGAAAACGAGCGTTATGGCACATGGCACCGGACTAGATGCCCAACAGCAGTTTATCACCATAGTGGAATCTAAATTTGGAGCCCGACTTGGAGCAGAGTATGGATCAATTTCAAGATTCCTTGTGTTACCAGGTTTGGAGCTGTGAGATGAAAAAGGAAGATTTTCTTTGGACCTTTTATGGTTTCACAGAAACTTTGCTCGTTGACTTTTAATGACATGTCAATCAAACAATATGAAGAGCGCCCTCTATCTTCCAAAAGTCAAAAGTATACCTAAAAAAAAGTTGGGGGCATCAATTCTGATATGATTATGAGAGAATTTGATGTACACTGTTCNATCAGGCTAGTAATGGAAGGCATTGCCATTGGTGCATTTTGTGCTAACGTTTTGTTGAAATACACCAGTCGTAGGTTGTCTCACAAAACTAAAAAGCAAAATCCGCATGCTTTCAAACGCCAAGCTAAATACCATAATACCATCACATGCGATCGAAGACGGTGACGTGTCTCAAGAAGAATTTGTGCTAATTTTGCCCGAACTTAGGAAATTCAACGAATTGAAAGAAAAGATCCGGTCTAATACAACGACCAAATTGCAAGAAAACAAATCGACGAGTAAAGAAGAATTGACCGCCAAGTACAAGAAAAGGCGGAAACTTTAGCCGACGAAAGGGCAGAAGTTTAAAAAAAAAGCCCTTATGAAAAAACTTGGCGAATAACTTTGTCCAAGTCTGTAAAGTACCAGGAACAACCGTCTGCTTACCCTTCAGAGCCCCTTTTATAAAACTAGTTGGGGGTCAACTTTAGTTAATTATCGATCGTGGTCAATGAAGTTTTTACTTTTCCGCGGTGTTTCCAAATTTAACCGCGGAGTATAAACTTCCGAGAGTAAAAACTGACGAAGCTGTTAACCGTTGGACTACCAATCCTATTTCATTTTATCAAAACCAATTTAATTTTGCGGTGTATTGCGCTACAACAGCATGTGGAGCAGGTTTTGACCTAATATCTGACGCAAATCCCTATGTATCTGCGATGTTTAATTTTCACATGTACGACACAGTACGAAAACTTTTCTACGACTGCGTGATGCCTATCCCAAGCGACGATATTTTCAACGCGTTGGACAACAATAAGGACCATCGGAAATATATCGATACGTGCCGGTTGTTTAACGTTAACCAAAATGAATCGTTCAAACAAATGAGGAATGGGATACCTTATCAAACGGTTTGGGAGCGGCTTTTTTTTAAGAGGACCAACCCCGTGGCTTTGCGTTAACTACAGACGAAATTGCAGCTTTTAGAAAATGTGCAGCGGGGTCTGCTGAATCTCAGGCTAACGAGGAACAAAGAAAAGCCACCTCGACCAAGATAGTCCCACGCAAAAATTATAACAAATGTGACATGCACATAGTAAGCGGGAGAAACGCGGACTTGACATACATTTCGATAGATACCGATCACCCAACAGCATACAGGGTGTCTTTTTTACAACTGTCTGATAAAGTTAAATTTGGTTGGTGGGACTTCATCCAAAAGAAATCACGCTTGACGGATGTGGGAATCACACAAGTAAACGAATCGATTAGAACTTATGTGTACTCGTTGTTAGAAGCCCAAGCGCAAACGAAAACGAGCGTAATGGCAAATGGCACCGGACTAGATGCCCAATAGCAGTTTATCACCATAGTGGAATCTAAACTCGGAGCCCGACTTGGAGCAGAGTATGGACCAATTGCAAGATTCCTTGTGTTACCAGGTTCGGAGCTGTGAGATGAAAAAGGAAGAGTTTCTTTGGACCTTTTTTGTTTCACAGAAACTTTGCTCATTGACTTTTAATGACATGTCAATCAAGCAAGATGAAGAGCGCCCTCTATCTTCCAAAAGTCACAAGTATACCTAAAAAAAGTTGGGGGCATCAATTCTGATATGATTTTGAGAGAATTTGATGTACATTGTTTAAATAAGGCAAAATACATAAGTCATAGCACATTTTAGCATGAAATACATTAACTCAGGAAATGAGAAGCTGGTAAAGGAAATGTGGGGCTGGTAACACTTGCAATATGCTAAGATGCCTTTGAATTTTGTAGTCGCACCGGGGTTGTATTTGGTGCCCTTAACATGGACCTGCGCATCGGTACGTTTGAAGTATACAACAACAACCTTCAAATCGCAACAGCTGGCATGTAAACGGGCTACGTACCAAGTTTAAATTCTAGCGCAGTCCCCCCAAGATCGGACTTTGATGAAGAAGTACCAGAGCCTGAAAAACCGGAACCTACTCCGGGTATAGCACCAATTCAGTCAAAAGCACCTCAAGAGAAAGAAACCGTTAGACGCCCATAACAAAGAAAAATTGTCGTTAACCATAGGAGCTATTGCGCTCGCCTTAATTGGTTTTATGGCCTATAAAGTGTTAACTCAAAACAAAAAATAAAAGGCGTAAAAAATTCCTTCCCTCAATTTGAGGAAGGGAATTATTTTATTGCCCACTTACATCCTCTGAACATAAGTCAATATTAAAACACCCACACCTACAAACAATGTCCACACGTTACTAGCGATCCAACCGACTGCCTTACTCGCCACGTTGAATATTCAACTAATTCCGCTACCAATGACTTCGGGGGGCCCCAAGCGCTTTCAAACCCAGTTTCTTCAAAACGATTGCCAAGTTCTGTAGTTTTCGTTTGATCCACTCGGTTACTCCTTCTTTGGACCGAGGGTCTGGCCCAGGTTGCGCACTGGCTTAGGTGGTTCAGGGGTAACACTAGGAGCTCCAGCGGCTCTAACGGCGTTTGCTATATTTATGGCTATGGTACTAATAACTAAACTAAAGGCCGTGAGGACACTTACCATCGTTATGCCTTGCTCTCTAAACAACGTGCGGATTTTTTCACGTGATGACACGTCACCATATAACACGTGATAAACTAAACTTTTGATTAGATTTAATTGACCCTTTAAATTACCCAAGAGGCTGTTTCTATCCTCAATTAATGTTTCTAAACGCTCATTCAATTCAACCACACGAGCTTTGACGCGTTTTGTTTCTTCCGATTCGGGGCAATTTGTCTTTTTGTTCAAGATTAGTTAACCTGTCTTTTTCTTCATTGAGTTCTGCTCTCGTATCTCGAATATTTGCAGCGTTTTGTCTTAAAGCTCCTCTAAGTCTTTGTAACTCTTTATCAAGACCGCAAAGCTCCCTCATATCATATTCTTGAAATTCACGTTGTGAGTTTGGCTCATTAAGTTTCCTACAGAAGTACTAATTTAGTTTTTGATTTTATAAATCATTATATAATCTTTTATTTTTAAACAAAAGTTACTAAAAGCCAATTTTTCTCTAATAAATTCGGCTCCATTTTTATAACCTGCCTCATAAGCATTTGATTTTATCGTTTTTATACCTATAAATTAACCACGTGACTTTTACTAGTTAGCAATACATTATCATAACCATCAATTGCTTTGTAATATATCTTTCCGTCTATTATTCAATATTTTCATAGAGGGGCTCGGCTGGTTTTTCATTACGACCAAAACTATTTAAAAATCTATTATATTTGTTGTTCGTCATATTTGACTGGAATCGAGGCTTCTTGTCTTTGACCCTCTACAAACGTTGTCTCTTGTTGCGTTGTGTCAATTGTTTTATCTCATTCTGAGTCTTTTTGGGCTTGGTCTTGCTCCTCGGTTAGTTCGTCGAGAGCTACATCTTCTGCCCTAAATCCTCCTTCTGCCATCTTACTTTATAATAAACCAGTTTTAACAGAAGCTACCTGGTATGATACCTTGCGTCACGAGCCAACCTTGTGTAGCCAATGTACCACTGGCAATAGCGGTCAACTTAGCGACGTCTTCTACCGATAGTTTGTTCAGATCGGGCGGTTTAATTTTCAATAGTTTATTTCCGAGCATGGCATATCCCATTGAAATATTTGCTGAAACTACTGCACCGTGATACAACGTGTTGGCAACCCGTTTACGTCGATCGATTTTGCGTTACTCATGTTTGAGTATATATGGTTTTTGAATTTACTCCATATCTAAAACTTCTGGCTCGAGAGCTTTTACCTGAGCTGGTTCTTTGCTAGGCGTGGGTGCTTTTACCTCGGAGGGTTTCTTTTTCAAAGACAGCGCTAAAGCGATTCCACAGACTACTAGTCCGCCTATAATCAGATTTATGTTTTCTGCAAAAGGTTCTGGCTGGGCGATTTTCAACTGAGCGACCTGTTGTTTCATTTTCTTGTTATGTTCTGCCATGCGGTTGCCCTATTCGACTCTTTTGGGGTTTTTAATCTTTGTCACCGTCTGCACCTGGGTTTTGGCGGGGCTCGGTGCTGCAATTGCTTGAGACTTTGTTGACATCTTCTTTTACAATAGTAGGATTTTAATTGATGGCAAGATGTTTTGTAGTTATCAGGTTGCAACTAGTGGTGACAAGTACATACCATACTTATAGCAAATTTCACAGAGTAGGTGCCCCATGCTATGCCTAATGATTGGGTCGTTGTCGAGGTCGTTGGTCAGGTCTTCTTCAGATTTTAGGTCCACGTTGAATCCCAGGAACTCGAGTTGGGTAACTATCCCCAAAAGTCTTGCGTATAGACTTAGGATCGAATTACCCAACGTTTTAACAATTTCTTTGCCAAATCTAACCTATTACAAGGTAAACGTTTTTGCTGTTCTGCTTGGGGCAAAGATTCGATATCTTTTACGGAATATTCCTTACCCAGGTACTTTCTCGATTCACCCGAGGCTACTACCGACCACAATCGGTCTTTAGTTGGGGTTCGTCGACTTTGGAATCAGCAGGTGTACTTTTGATGTCGTCCATTTTATTATATAGGTTTTAAATTTATTATACACTAGCTTGGCAACTAGGTATTTGTAGGTGTAAAACGTCAAGTTAATTGCAATAACTAGTTCAATTAATACCCGGATGTATTCTAGCATTGCTGTTATTTAATAATAACAAAATAAAAAAATTGATACACCAAATTAAAACAAATGAAAACTAGTTTGACAACTACTTCAATGAATTGTAGCTAGGCTTAAAATTTGTTAATTAACTAGTTTTAGTTGTGACCAACTAATGGGTGGCTCAGTATTTAACACTAACTTTGAAAAATGTCAAATCTTACAAATGTGTTTTAACCGACCCACTTTCGCAATCTGGCACAACGTCGTTTTCATCCAAACATTGGTGAAAACTGTTTCTATATTTGCAATGAAATATAGCGATCCAAGCCGTGTTTTGCGATAGTCTTTTAGCACCGAGTTATACGTTTGCGCCAAAAGCCAGCACAATGCAGGTAATGCCTGCCACTGAAAGCCATTTTGCTCGAGGCACATGTATTACTGCCTTTAGATCTCTTGCGATATTTGATAAATTGTCAGCTGACTCGATTGAGTTGGTTTAAGCCAATTGCTTAATTGCAATTCGAGTTTTTCACGATCAAAGTCGCATAGATACACGTTCTCATCTGAGTACACTCACAGCCTTTCCAAATAAGTATTATTTCTAAACAACGTTGGACATATGATCACGATCGATTCAAATGCAAATAAATATTCAGTTTCTAAAAGGTCTAAAACCCACTTCGTTTTCCCTGACCCCCTTTTACCCACGATCAACGCGCAGTGTGGATTTCGTACATAGCTTTTTAATAAACCAGACTTTTAAAATTCCCGTCTTCCACGGTTTACTGGGCATTCATCACTAAAAACACGTACACGGTCAACGGCCCAGCAGTTTCGGCTTCGCATTCCATTTGGATCACGATATCTCCCCCGCCATCCAACGGCCGACCCGACCCGTGGGCTGAGTTGTCATCGGAACTTCTTAAACCAAGCCAAAGACCGTACTTATCTTTTAGGTAGCCGCCCATGTCAACACCGGTTGGATTAAGGTCCTCCACAACCGCTCTACCAGACTCTGTATCTGAATCGCCAAAAAATTCGGAAAAGTGTTGGTATTCAAACAGATCTTACGAATACAGCTGATTTGGCTTACCTTCAACTGTGACGCTAGTTTTCGTAATATGCGGATTGTAAAATCCTTGCGGGTTTTAACAGCTGGGTCTTTGAACAGTCAAAACACCTTTCAAGCTTTTAATTGATTGATCTATGATGATATTCCACAAAGTGTCTGATTTATTAACGGCCTGCTTTTTCCACGAGTGAATGCAGTCGAATTGATAATAAACGGGGCCCTTGTGCTTTTGCCCCAAACTTTGCGCCAAATCGCAGTTAGTAACTACTTTATACTCCGAGGTAAGGTCCGAAATGCTATTCTCAGCGGTCGTGTCTGTATTTTTGACCACTTCATCATGATTATTGAAAGGCCATTGGTAAGTCAAAGGCTCTTTAAAACCCGATGGATAAAAAGGTCCGTGATCTGTAAATAGCGGTACATCCAAAGGAATCGCAAATCTGTTTTTAAAAGCGTCGGTGATGGCTTTGTCTTTGCCGTCATTTCCGCATTCCGTCATTTTCCGCTGCGTCCAAACGTAACTTAGTCACGTTCTCGCGTTCTAGGCCAACATAAGCCATATTTTTAGTCTGTGTCGTGGGCAGCCAGTTGTCCTTACAGTTGTTAAAAACGTCAGCATCGCCGTAACTGATAATTTTATTGCCCTGTAAACTTACGTTGAGTTCCGACACTTGGTTACTTGCGACGTTGTTGTAACGGTTAGACTGTCATCCGAGGCGCCGTCTAGTTCCAACTTGAAAGCAGGTTTCGCAGTATTGGGTACCGCAACGTTGTCCACTTCGAAAGCGGGAAACTTCACGTTTAGCGTGTGACCTGCGCCAATAGAGCTCGGATTGTGCGTAACGGTGACACCTCGTCGTTCGCCTTTGATAGCCCTAAGTACTTTGAGCCGGCGACTTGGGTTAAATTTCTTTGTATATTGACTCGACATGTTTTTATAATAGACTGTTTTATAATTTATTTCCAAATCACAAACATGAAAGACAACGCTATTAAAGATACACCTGCCGCAAAAAAGTCTTCGTATTTGCCTAATAGACCGCGCTTGTGGAACGTTTCAGATCGCATTTCTGCCCACACTTTTTGGATCTCTAAAAGCATGTCCCCGTAGTGATCCACGTCGGCTCGCATGTCGCCCAGCATAGAGTCGATGTTTGTTTGATCTGTTTGAATTTCGATAAGCTTCTCTGCAAGTTGCTCCAGTCGATCTGTTTGAATTTCTATAAGCTTCTTTTGATCCATATTTTATAATACATATTATTTTAAAAATGGCTAGTGCTTCAATGATGGTAGGAGGAGCCGTAATCAACACGTTGGCGTTTACGGGCTCGAACTTTTATCAGCAGTGTATCTAAAAATAAGGTCGACGAAGACCGCAAACGACACGACTTAGCCCCGAACAATTGGCGAAAGCAAAACAAAAGTGGGAAACGCAGCGGGTGCATCTTTTGGATTTTTTAAACGTACGCATGAGACAAGGACGCGCAAATAAACAGATATTCTCGCGTTGGTCAGTTTCTTGTGTATAGGTATAGTTAACTTTGTTTTAAAATGAACAAATAATTCTCAAAGTTGTTTTACAGCCCACAAGGCTATTGGAAAGGCGAAGGCGCGGTGGATCACTTGCATCAAAAGACCGGTGCAGATAAGTCGATAATACTAGATTGGTTTAAAAAAAAAAGCAAGCCATCAACAAATTTATCTACCTGCCCCTGGATACGTACCCAGGCCAAGTACTTCACAACGGGAATCTGTAGAACCAACTATGCGCATCAAATGGATATATTATATCTACCCTGGGATCGAGTAAACCGTAAGACTTACAAGTACGCTTTGACCGCAGTCGACGTGGGTTCGAGATTTAAAGAAGCAGAGCCGTTTACAAGCTATAAAACGGATTTATAGAAGGACCCCTTTAACTTGGCCTAAATTCATCATGGTGGATTCGGGGATCGGAATTTAAAGGTGAGTTTTAAAAACCTTTTGTGAAAAGAGGCTGTAATTCAAGTGGGTGAACCAGGTGTACATCGATCGCAGGGAATCGTTGAAAGGTTCGACAAGACTTTAGCCGAAAGTTTGTTTGGTCACCAATATGCTCAGGAGATTTTAAACGTGGGTGAACGCAACATGAAATGGGTTGCAAGATTGCCACAAGTTATAAAAGCGTTAAATGAAGGAAAGAGTAGGTTGATTGACAAAGAGCCTGCAGAAGCTATCAAGTTAGACCACGTTAAACAAGCAGCTAGCGCACCGTTTCCCAAGAGAAGAGAGGGGGAACTTACTTCAGATGCAGTCGTTAGGTACCTATATGACTCGGGCGAGAAAGAAGGCGGCACCGTTACAAGGGCGACCGACCCGATTTGGAGCGTGGACGTTTACCAAATTGAAAAACGCACGAATCAATTTAAGTCCAAGATAAAAAGGTGAAAACGGGGCCGACTTTGTATTATTTCCCTCGGGGGCCCCTAGCGGAGTTTCGTTAGAAAAGAACCTCAAAGAACCTCTGGCAAAATGGAACGCTTTGTGTCTAAAGGCAAAAGTCTCAGTTTATTTTGCGTGACTGGGAATACCGGATGTTTATTCGATTTGAAAAGCTGTTGTTTATTAAAATGTTGTGTTTTTTTTTTTCAAATAGACGCCTTTTATAAGCGTCGTGGGTTAACCGTTTTTGAGCTACCACTTTTGTCACGCCTTCTTTTGCCTTCTTTAAATTTGGATCCACTGTAAATGTATAGAACATTTTCGGGCGTATGCAAATGGTTTCTGAAATAACTTACCGCCAAATTCATCTTTCATTTTGCCAATGACCTTTTGGGTTTCGAATCGTACAGCTGATGACCCGGCGGGTAATTGCTCAAATTAAATAACTCACGTTTTTTACGTAGGTAACCGGTTAAATCATCCGTTTGAAACGAGCAAGCTGTCTGTATCGGTGTACAAAAGACTTGTTTGATCGCCAAAGTCCACTTTCGACGTCTTATAATAAAAGTCTTACATTAAAGTTTTAGAGAAATCAAGCACGCTTACACCGCAGTAAATTGGCTTATTTAATTTGGTTACCGTGCGATACATTTCGACAAAATAGTTTTGCGGTGGAATGTTGAAGGCTACAGGAAATTTCCCCACAATATCCCCGAAATAAAGTAATAAAGTATTTGTATACACAGTCTCCGCCCCCCCCCCTGCGGTTTTGGTCAGTAAGGCCACTTACGGACACTTGTGGTTTTGATGACAGACAAGCCACAGGACTGCACTCCTTACACAAAGCTTTTTGAAACTTCACTAACTGTATCATTTGGAATAAATATGCATCAAACCTTCCATAAAATATAAAGCTGCTTCGGGTTTTTTCTTCTCCTGGAAAGCTATGGTCTTTCTTCTGGCACATACAACTTTATTGTACCTAATATGGCAATGTTACTGCACAAAAGATATTAACAAGAAGAAATCGGGTACAGGCCCTGTATTTCAATAAATCTTCCTGTAATGTCTTTCTTCTTAGCCAAGAAATCATGGCATAATGTACAGAAAGTTAAACTATATTGTTGCTTGCATTTTGTTATCTCTTGATGTGAAATACTGAAAATCTGTTATTACAATCATGATTGGACAATTCTGGCAGGGAACCTTTAAAAATATTATAGTAAACACTTCCCGTTTTGAATTCAGGTAACACAACTTGTACTTTTAACAAGTAAATGAAGCAAAATAAGCAAAGGGACTGACAAAGTCTGTAAGTCTTTCTAAACAACCATCTGATTAAGTCTACAACAGGTATTGAACACATGACAAAAAA
>NW_019091800.1:19799-35947 GCF_001949145.1 Acanthaster planci | reverse complement strand
TCTGCGGTATTGGTCAGTAAGGCCACTTACGGACACTTGTGGTTTTGATGACAGACAAGCCACAGGACTGCACTCCTTACACAAAGCTTTTTGAAACTTCACTAACTGTATCATTTGGAATAAATATGCATCAACCCTTTCATAAAATATAAAGCTGCTTCGGGTTTTTTCTTCTCCTGGAAAGCTATGGTCTTACTTCTGGCACATACAACTTTATTGTACCTAATATGGCAATGTTACTGCACAAAAGATATTAACAAGAAAAAATCGGGTACAGGCCCTGTATTTCAATAAATCTTCCTGTAATGTCTTTCTTCTTAGCCAAGAAATCATGGCATAATATACAGAAAGTTAAACTATATTGTTGCTTGCATTTTGTTATCTCTTGATGTGAAATACTGAAAATCTGTTATTACAATCATGATTGGACAATTCTGGCAGGGAACCTTTAAAAATATTATAGTAAACACTTCCCGTTGTGAATTCAGGTAACACAACTTGTACTTTTAACAAGTAAATGAAGCAAAATAAGCAAAGGGACTGACAAAGTCTGTAAGTCTTTCTAAACAACCATCTGATTAAGTCTACAACAGGTATTGAACACATGCCAAAAATCATGGTGTTTTGAGTGACCCAAGGTCAGTCTCTGGAAACCGCAAACCACTTAAGATAGTAACCACCTATTACATGTAAAAAGTCCTTCATAGTAAGTGACCTACTAATGCAAAAATTCCACCGCAACAATGAACTGGTACTTGCGGGGAAATTGTGGGGAAAGTATTCACTCTCCCCACAACTTTACCGCAGCTTGTCCCGGACGAGATTTGAGATGACTCCTTATTGGCTTTGGCATAACGTTTTGCCCCGACTCCAGAAATGCCGCCTCTTTTAGCCCTTCCAAAAAAGAGGTGCTTATCGAAGTTTGTCAATAGCTCGAGTTCTATTTCAGAATGTTTCAAAAGCGCGTCCCAGCTGAGGCCTGGCGATGTGTAATAATTGGCCGGGTCTAAGTCGTAATTCTTTTTAGAGACTTTCCGAAAGTTTTCAAATACGTCTGCAAGTAAAAGCACGTCCGTTTTGACGTAGAGACCGTAGTAGTCTCCGAGATTTTGACAGTTAAACGTTTGCCATACTTGTTGAGCACGGAAATATTCTTTGGTTGAGTGTGCTATAAAATGCGTCTCGAGGAGGGTAGGCTGGTTTCTTCAAATCGGTCAAATGAGTCGATATATTCATACGAAGAGACGCCTTTCTCTAAAAGCAAGTACGTGTTGTTTGGAAAAAGTAGTATGGAAACGGTTGATTCCAGACAAACTTCATCTCCAATACCTCATCGACCCCCATTTTCCCAAAAATACCAAAGCTAGACCGCGGCAAAATCGAAACCCCGACCGACCCCCGCGATCCACTTTTAAAAATTTAGCCGTACCCTCTGGCGATCCGAAAACTAAATAAAATAATCTCGCCCTAAATAAAATCCACGTTCCAGTTTTGCCATGACCTAGGTTACCAATTACCACGAAAAGGGTCGATGGGGCATCGGAGGTGGAAGTTCTTCTAAAATAAACCGTTTCCATAATACTCGCTTTTGGTCTGGGTCTTTAGGTAAAAATTGGATTAAATTTGAAGACCATAGACAAAAAGAGATATGGATACCTCACAAAAATTACCATCGTTTATTCTACTACCGAAATATTTAGCGGTTAAAACGGCAATAATCAACGTCCAAAACAAAAGTGACCAGGAATGCATCCCTTGGTCGTTACTATTGGTCGTTACTCGTTGGCTATGAACGTATTTGGTTACTCGGGAAAAGAAGGCGTTTATCTTTTTTTTGAAACTAAACGCGTGGCGGAGTCTATTAATTTACTCTATCTTGCCCAAGGCAAAAGAGTCATTATTGTTGGATTAAAAATTTTTCTCGGTTAATGGGCAAAAGCAACAAACATGACGGTAAAAATATTATTCTTTTAAATGTTTCAATCATTTTCAAACGGGAAAAAAGACTCGGCAAACATCAAGAAAAGTGCCAAGGAATTGACGTGTCACCCGGTAATGGTATTTCCCGTAAAGGGACATTTTAAACCGGTAAAAATCGAAGAAAATAAATAAACACTACATAAAAAGAAATGGTAGATCACACTACAAACGTAAATTGTTATTTTTGCAAAGACACAAGAAATTCAATTGACTTGATAGATTCGTACGATTGCTTTCGTTGTTTAAATTCCAACCGTTTATGCAAATGTACCGATCGTAAAGAATGCCACGATTGTCACGAATGTAACGACTGCGCCAGCTGTAATAACTGCTCCACTTGCGACGATTGCGGTAGATGTATAAATTGCGTGGCTTCTTTTAATTCACACGACTGCCAAATGCCTTTGACAGTTGCGAGGACTCTTACGAGTGCGGCAATTGTATTGAATGTTTTGGTTGTACATATTTTACCTGCTGCGTAAATTGTGTCGAGTTGGAAGGAATGGATCATGTGGTGCTCGTAGACGGTAAGCATAAAAAGCTGAGGCATGCGCAAGAAAACGAGCCACCGCCCGATTTAGCGACTAAACTCGACACGGATTTATACAAAATTGGACTAATTGTTGAATACGACGTTGACGGTGAACACTAAATTAAAGTAGAAATCCCACCCGAGTTAATAAAAATGAGAAAAATCTACGTCTAAGCCGGAAAAATCAGAACCGTGTCAACCCGTGTATATATCGTTTCAGATGGCCACGAGCGTTTCAATGCCGACAACTGCGACCCCAACGTTAGTATGGTCCCTTTGACCCGAGTAAATTAATCATTTCAAAACCCGCGATTAAAGAAGGGGCCCAAGTGAGCCAATGCACTTCACCCATTTTTTACCATCACAACGGCAAAAATAAACGACGATAGAACCATGTTACGGTATAAACCCACTTTATAAACACGGCACTCGAGATAAAACCCACGAAAAAAAAACCAAAGAGTCTAATCTCCAGTCGCGATATCGATGAATTGAACAAGATCGATATATAGTTTTAATCGAGTTAGACATTTTTTAAAACGCGTATAAAATAAAAAAGATGATTCATACGGGTTTAAGTAAACACCCCAATTTGACTTTAAACTCGGCCGAACAAGCGGAAAGAGGCGAGCGGAATTTACCGCCTTCGAAAGATAGAAGAAACTAAATCCCAAATCCCAAAGAGAACGCGACGCGCGGGAAACTAGCTACAAAAAGATCAAACGGAAGGCATCGCCATCGGTGCGTTCGGTGCCTAGGCGATATTAAAATATGCTAACCGTAGACTCACCCACAAAACTAAAAACACGACCAAATTCGAATGTTGGCAGACGCTAAATTAAACACAATCGAGGAATACGTATCTCACGCGATTGAAGACGGTAATATATCCCAGGAAGAATTCGTACTTATTTTAACCGAGCTGAAAAAATTTAACGAAATGAAAGAAAAAGTTAGGTTAAACACGAGCACCAAATTGCAAGCGAGCGAAGCGAGCAGTAAAGAAGAATTTGAACGCCAAGTAAACAAAAGAGCAGAAGTGCAAGCAAAAAGTGCAAGTAACCACGTACGAAGCCGTCAATCGCTGGGTGACCGAGTCAATTTCGTTTTATCAAAATCAATTTAACGAAGAAAAACTGTCGACTAACTAACGAAGAAAAAACAACGAAGAAAAACTGTCTCTAACCATCGGTGCTATCGCTGTGGGTTTAATCGGTTTTAAGTTGTATAAAGTATTAACTTAGATTAGACAAAAAAGTAAAAGGCATTAAAAAACGGTTGTTCTCCACGTGGAAAACAACCAATTAATTTTTTTCCCTTTTATAAACCGATTTGCGTTTTTTGTATAAAAGTCCAAATTATATAACCGACGTGCTCTGCCACCCATCCAACCGCCTTACTCGCCACGTTGAATATCGAGCTCAAAACGCAACCGATGATTCCGGGCAATGTTGCAAGCGCTTTCAACGCGAGTTTCTTCAATACATTGGCCAAATTCCACAGTTGACGTTTGATCCAATCGGTAATTCCACCTTTGGAAGAAGGTTCAGGTGTCGGCGTTGGTTCTGGCGTGGGTTCTGGCGCAGGAGTTCCGACAGCTCTGACGCTAGCTACGATGCTACTAACAATGGTACTCAGGGCCAATCCAAAAGCCTTTAAAATACTTACGATCGTCACGCCTTGCTGGTGAAATAAAATTCTAATTCTGTTGCGTAGCGTCAAATCCAATTCGATTGATTTGCGTACGAAGTTTATCCGTATTTCTATTTATAATTTCCAATCTTCCGGCTCTCTCGATTTGTAAATCGTTTAGCTGCTCCTGGAGTTCTGCTCTTTCAGCATCTGTCGTCGCTTCTTCTAATTCATTTTTAACCTGTTGAATCGTATCGTCTAACCGATCTAATTTGCCCTGATTTAAAATTAATGCCCCTTTGGTTTGTAAAGATTCGTCCAAGGTGGCTAACTCGCGATAGTTTGATACTTCTGTTTGAACTCCTTTTTCCTTAAAACGTTTTCCCACGATGTTACTGACTTGGTTGGCTGTTTTGGGAAGCTCTTTCATCGGAATATTTTCGGGTTGAATAGGTTTTACCTCTGATTCAACTTGTTCCACCGCTCTTCAATAATTTTTAATTTTTTTCTAACATTTTCTGCAATCGTCTTAAGACCGACAACTACATCTGGGTTTCTTTTTTTTCTGTTAATAGCACATCGCCATATTTATCGTCGCCTTTGAAAAATAAACCCTCGTCTTCGCGAAATTCAAAATTGTTATAGTTAAATACTGGTGGTCCATCGTTTCTTTGGGCAAGTTTAAAATATCGGTAAAAGTCGTCTACAATTGAATTAGTTCTGAATATCGCTCTTCCTCGTTCTAACGTATCGCCCGTGGGTTCTCTTACGGGTCTGGGATTTAGCGTCGATTTTGGTTTAATCGGTTCTGTCCCTACTTTTCGTTCGGTTAATGAGGCTGGTGTATCGTCTGATGTAGACTCTTCTTCTCCCGGGGGTATCATAAAGTCCTCTCCTTCAAATCCTCCTTCGGCCATTCTTTTATAATATACGTTTGTAAGTGGTCTGTAGGCTCGTGGGCAATATACCCTGTGACACTAACCAACCCTGGGTGGCCAATGCACCGCTAGGCAGCGCGGTCAATTTTAACGCGTCCTCGATAGATAATTTATTTAAAAATTCTGTTTAAAAATTCGGTTCTGTATTTCCGTGTTTTCCCGGAAGTCTTTCAAAACCGAATTATATTTTTGTGTGAGTAACCAGCAAGAATGATTAAAGTGCCGTCCACTAAACGCCATCCTACTTAACGCGCTGGTGTTGTTATTCTTAGATTCTTGCGATACTTAATAAACTGGTCAGCTGCGCCGTCGTCGATTATAGAAAGCGTATTTACCCCATCAAAAAATTTTTGGTAAAGTTCAATCGCTTCGTTTAAATCCAACTTTTCCTAATCCAGGTCACATAAAAAAACATTCTCGTCCGCGTAAATCCATAACCGTTCTAAATAAGTTTTATTCTTAAAAAGCATGGGACAAATAATTACGATTGCTTCAAACACGAACCTATATTCAGTCTCTAATAAATTCAATATCCAATTTGTTTTCCAATATAATTTAATTCTGATTTAATAAACCAAGCTTTTAAAATTCCCGTCTTCAACCGTTAACTGAGAATCCATAACCAAGAACACGTACATCGTCAACGGTTCCGCGGTTTCGGCCTGTCGTTCCATCTGACTCGATATGTCGCCACCGCCGCCGAGTGGTCTACCCGACCCGTGAGCCGAGTTATCGTCGGAACTTCTGAAATCGAGCCACAAGCCGTACTTATCTTTCAAATATTCAGGCATATCAATCCGATTAAGTTTCAATCTTTCACCACCGCGCGAGCCGATTCGGTGTCCGACTCTCCGAAGAACCTCGTTCCAATGTTGATATTCAAACGCCTTTTAAGCTCTTGATTGTTTGGTCGATGCTAATATTCCATAACGTGTCCGACTTGTTTACCGCTTGTTTTTTCCAATGCTATGGCCAGGTCTCGATTCGTAACAACTCCGTATTCCAAAGTCAAATCCGAAATTGAGTACTCGGCGCGGTGTCTGGCGTGTCTGAAGGAATTGCGTATCGATTTTTAAAAGCGTCGGCAATCGCTTTATCGTTGCCGACGCAACTCAAAATCAGATTTGGCCAATTTGCGCAATTCGTTGTTTTTATCGATGTAGCTTTTCATCCAAGGCCTCTGTTAAAACGACATGATGCGGTGTACCTCTTTTAATTCTAATCCTAGCTCTAAATATTTTTGTAAAGTTCGGTAGTGAACCACATATTTTTGTTTGGTGCTTAAAGTGGTCACGAGTTTGTCTACCAAGGTTACTTGCTCTCCGTCGCGGATTAATTTTTGTTGGTAACTCCAAGCCATTCATTGGGAATTGATGTATTTTCAGGTGCCAGCGGGAAATCGTTGTGTTTGTCGTGTAGGTGTTGCGGATAGTCTAAATTTACTTCAAACATGTAACTGCGCGTGTCTTCTGCTAGTAACTTGGAAATAAACTCGGGAGTAAATTTGTCTAAGTTTTTTAGCCACTGAAACTCACCCACGGGTTACGATTGACTCGTGGCCCAGCCGTATGTTTTATTTGCGTCCAGGTACATGATATGAGACTCCGGTTGATTTGGGTCCTAGTCAGGTAAACTCGTATTGTTCGCCTTTGCATATCGCTTTGCACCCACACTAGAGATGCCACCTCTTTTTACCATTTCAAAGAATAAATGCTTGTTTATGTCTGTCAGTAGTTCCAACTGTATACCTGAATGCTTTAACAACGCATCCCACGACAGGCCCGGTGACGTGTAATAGGTCAAGGCCGTAGTTCAGTTTACAGTTTACAGTTCAGTTTACAGACTTTACGGAAGTTCTCAAAAACAGGCGCCAGCAATAACACGTCCGTTTCCACGTATAGGTCGTGGTAGTCACCTAGATTTTTACAGCCAAATGCTTGCCATACTTTCTCTGCACGAGCGTATTCTTGCTCGGTCACTGTGGGCTGCTTCAGAGAACTATTAAAAGCGTCTACTGGTGGTAAGCTCGTCTCTTGGAACCGATCAAAGGAATTGATATATTCGTAAGGGTAAATTCCCTTTTCCAACAATAAATTTGTATTTTCTGGAAACCTTTCGCGAAGTAATTTAAAATCATTGGGTGAACAATTTTTAACCAACCGATCTAGCGAAGCCGCCATGAAATGAAAGGAGTCTAAGAACCTGAGATGCCAAATGAAAACGAAATGTAGTTCTCGATATTTTTAGCAATTAATTTTATTTCTTCCCAGTTGTACTCGAGAATGCCCTGCATGAATAAATAGGCGTCGTGTTTTCTAAGTTGTGTAAAATCACCGGGATTTGTGTTTGGTAAAGCACTACTCTTAACTTGAGATTACAACTGGCGTGCGCGGGGCCTCGGTGCTTACCCGTCACGTGACAGTGATCACTGACCTTTCTAAATTTGTTGCTTTTCACACGTCATACATAGCAATTCTCTGAACCCAGCTTCGTTTGCAGAACTGTTTTTGGCTTTTTTGTCCTTTGTTTTTGGTTCATTTGGAAATGGACACTGACGCTGAGATTCTTTTGTCTTGCTGATTAGCTTTTCACAGATCCAACAGTGATTACAATTTTCGTAGATTTTTTGTAATTCAGGTGACCAAACCAACGGCTCTTTATTTTTAAACGTTTCATTAATTTTTTGACTTCTCTGGAAAGCGACTGCACAAATTTAACCCCTGCGTCTATACCTCTATTAATCTCGCGTGAAGTGCATTTACCGTCGCATCTGCCTACCGCATATGAGTAGCCGCAAGGCTTATGGATTTGTGTTTTGACCGAGTTTGTATCTGTTGGCGGTAATTTTTCTAAAACAGACTCAAAATCAGCGTAAATCACAAAAGGTGCATTTTGTTTGTTTTTATATTTTTCAAACTTCAGAATATTTTCGCCTTTGGCGGGTAATTCGACTTTACAGGGAGCTGCATCTAACCCTTGGCAATCCTCTTGATGTCGAGCGAGTCTTTCTTTTGTTTGAAAAAGTAACAGGCATTTGAAGCACCAAAATAATTTATTAGTATGTTTCGTATCACCGCACATTAACCTATACAAGTGTTTAATCCAACAATAATGGCTCTTTTCGTCTTTGGTAAAATAGAGTAAATTAATGGCCTCTTCGGCGCGCGTAAGTACCTTCCGTCGCCGAGTAACCAAATACATTGATAGCTAAATTATTTTGTGATGCATTCCTGGTCATTTTTGTTTTGAACGTTGATTATTACCCCTTTAAGCGCTAAATACTTTGGTAGCGGAATATAAGTCGCACCAACCGGGTTGTATTTTACCACGTTAATAAAAAAAGCGTTTACTTTATCAAACACTCAGCCAGAAACACGTTGCTCGTGAGCTTCCACGTCTTCTTTATGTTGTTCAGTTTGTTGATACAATGCTTCTTTATTTTGGCTTGTAAACGTGAAAACGCGCACTTTAGTCTCGGCTCCCGAATTTTCCATTTTAAAGTGAATCTTAATCGCCGTTTATAATTTTAACGACCCAGTTTCCTTAAACTCGGCGAGTGCTTTGACTTCGATGTACTTTTTATAAAAATCAAAAAAGTGAATCAGGTCGTCTTCGTAAAACTTCGGTATCAACTAGCGCCTAATTCTACGGATGTCCACCTCTCCATAACCCGTGGGTCAATATACGATTTAATCGCGTTGATCAAATCCTTCCGTAATATTTTTCCTTTTGTACCCGTAGCCGTAAAATCAATGCCGTTATCTTGAGCTACTTTTAAAAGCTGATTATAAGACTGACGAGTTAAATCTTTAAATTGTCGTTGACTGGCTTGAATCGCTTTTACGAGTTCCGACTTTGTATGAGTTTTACGCTTTGGTGTCGGAAATGAGATATCATATCGTTTAACAAAATCCGCCAAGAAAGGTTTTCTAAACTGCCTAAAACCGATAAAACAGGTTGACGTTTTAGTTTGGTCTCCTTATTCATTCCTGTTTAATATTAAGGTTTCTTTATATTTAATCTAACTTGAAGACCCAGACCAAAAGCGTGACCTAAGTAGTATGGAAACGGTTGATTTTAGAAGAACTTCCACCTCCGATACCTCATCGATCCTTTTCGCGGCAATCGGAAAAACGAAGTCACGGCAAAATTGGAACGTGGATTTTATTTAGGGCGAGATTATTTTATTTAGTTTTCGGATCGCCAGAGGGTACGGATAAATTTTAAAATTTTAAAAAGTGGATTGCGGGGGTTGGAAGGGGTTTCGATTTTGCCGTGGTCTAGCTTTGGTATTTTTTGGATGGGGGGTCGTTAAAGGTATTGGAGGTGGAAGTTCGTCTAGAATCAACCGTTTCCATACTAGTGAAATCTCTCGGGGAGTAATTTGAAATCGCTAGGGGAACAGTTTTAACCAATCGATCGAGTGACGCTGCCATGAAATGAAACGAGTCTAGAAATCTAAGTTAGCCAAATGAAAACGAAACGTAATTTTCGGTATTTTTCGCAATGACGTTTATTTTACCACCGTTAAAAACGTGAACACCGTGTATGATTAAATGTGCGTCGTACTTTTCTAACTTGTGTAAGATCACCGGAATAGGCGTTCGATTTTGCACGACTCGGAGTTTTAGATGCCAATGGGCATGTACTGGACCCCTGTACTTACCCGTGATGTGGCAATGATCTCGGACTTTGTGAAACTTGTTGATGGGCTTCTCACAGATCATACATTTGTACTCTGTGAAACTGCGATCGTTTTTGAAGCTAAAGAGTATTTTGTCGTCTTTAGTTTTTGGCTCGTCTGGGATAAGACACCGACACTGTGATTCTTTTGTTTTCACAAATCCAGCAGCGGTTGCATTTGTCGGGGTGTTTTTGTAACTTGTGTGACCAAATGATAGGCATTGGATCTGCAAATGTTTCATTAAACAGACTCGAAATCCGCGTAGATGACACACGGCGCCTTTGTTTATTTTTGTAGTTTTCAAACTTGAGAATATGTTGACCCTTTACAGGTAATTCGACTTTGCAAGGCGCCGTGTCCATTCCTAAGCAATCTTCTTTATGTCTGTCGAGTCTTTGTTGACTTGAAAGTGAGACATACAATTGAAACACCCGTATGATTCACCGTCGTGATTGTTAATGGCACTAGTCAACCGAGAGAGGTTCTTTATCCAACAATAATGAGCTGTTTCACCTCGAGTGAAATAAAGTTAGTTGATCAACTCGGCAGTGTATTTGGTCTTGTGAAGTATGAACACATCGTCTTTGCTCGTGTAACCGAAACCGAATACATTGATCGCCAAGTTGTTCTGTGATTCGATGCGTCGAATTTGTGAAATAAGTGTAGGGAAGTTCATGTTTGCAAAATTTAAACCATCGTTTGTCGTGTACGTCGAAGTGCGTTCGTTGTTTATTTTGTAATTAGGGTTAGTTGTTTGTTTTGTAATTAGGGTTAGTTGCTAACTGATGTTTGATATTGTAGGAATATAAACCTAGCGCAGCTCTTAACGCCCAGCAAATGCACTCTTGATCCATTTTGTTTTGAACGTTGATGATCGTTCTTTAGGTAATGGTATGTAAGTCGATCCTACTGGGTTATACCGCACCACGTTGATATAAAACGCAATGACTTTATTGGACACCCAGCCAGAGCCTCTTTGCTCGTAAGCTTCAACGTCTTCGACATGTTTTTGGGGTTATTTTCACTCGTAAACGAGTAAATTGCTATTGGCTTGCTTGAATCGCTCGTATGAGTTCGGGCTTTGTGAGACCTTTTTACGAGGGGATAATAAGGTAATGTTATATTGTCTGACGAAGTCAGATAAAAATGATTTATTTAAGTCGACTATACCCCGTTAAGACAGGGCGTCGTTGTGATCTAGTTTCTGCATTCATGTGTCTATTTATAATGAGGGTTTTATAAATTTAATTCCAATTTTTTCTCAAAGCCTCATTCTTCCGATTGAGGGAGAATGAGGCTTTTTTTTCTTCCTGGAGAGCCCGGTGAAAAACTTGGCCCCTTTTGTGCGATGTAGTCGGCTGGCGTCTTTTTTCCTGGGGATTGGCGAAAGTTGATCTGGAGTTGGGATTTTTGCCGACTGAGGGGGGTCAGGTACCTATAGGAGGGTTTTGCTGATCTTGAACTGTCCTAGACACCTACTACTTCCGGTTCCATGCTTCCACATAAACGGCGATCAATACATGTAACCCTATGTGCAGTGCACGTGTGCGGTGGGCGTGGTTTAAACTGAAGTGACCTCACACTTACGAACCAGATACAGATTATGGTGTGGTAATGAGCGAAGAGAACTTACGTTGCATTTTTTCCTCCAGTATTTTGGCAAGATTCGCCCCCATAGCCCTGCAGGCTTCGTCGGCTTGGGACCACGTTAAGCGCTCTGCCCCATCGATGTCGTTGCCAAACAAGCCGAAACACTTGTCAGGTGACCTCGACCAACCGGGTTCACACCCGCCCGTCTGTGCAGATGCCGCCCCTATCACCACTGAGAAAATGGGAAAAAATTTCATACACAGAAATCACTTGACACCCCGTTCACAAACCAAATGAGCTAGGTCTAAAAAAATTAATCGGATTGTGAAGAATTTTTAAGATTTCCCAACGACTAAAGTGTTTGCAATATATATCACTGAAAAGGGAAAGCAATTTTGAAAGCCATTAATTTACCATTCTGATATAAGATTCTGCTTGAATTTGATGCACGTTACAGATATACATCTCTCTCATGAACATCGACCCTATAATATTGTTTTCAAATTTCCAGAGTAGGGCAAGTCATCCAGCCACTTTTCCCCATTCCCCAACATGTTACAAGAAATCTCCACCGTTCCTTATATGGACATCACCATTTTATATACTCCTTCTGGAGCAAAAATTTACAGCACTTCCTTGTGCACGTGGAAGTACATTTCAGTTACTAGACATAGTGCTATAACAACCATTAGAAAGCAATAACATGTCCTAAAGAGCAGTGGCATAAATCTGTGTTGGAAATTGGAGGTTGGGTGGGGGTGATTTCCGAAGCTCATCACGCTTGACCACGACCTCAATTACAGGTGATACCGTGACGCTGGCAGGTTAGAAGCCGTTGGTGCAGGCTACAGGTGTTTATGGTCAGTGGTCAGTGACTCAAATAGATGGGGAGGTGATCCCCCCCTCAAAAAAGTGTAGTGGGATGTAACGACCCCCTCCCCATCCTCCTGGAATGTCCGGCAGATTTTAGGAACTAACAAATACGGACAAGGACTTACAGCAAGATGTTCAACTTATTTGGAATGGATGATGGGTCTTTTTGTCGTTTTAAGACCTTGGCAAACCATGGAGGAAGGACACAGAAGGAGTTGTAACTCACGCACTTCAAAGCGTCCAATGATGGTCGCCGCCGCGTCTGACGAATAATAGAAAACATTCCAAAAATGCCTTATTGCTGCCTGCATCTTAGCCAGACAAGCGGGGCCAGTAATATCCTGGCAATACTTGTAATTTTTTGCTTGCAATTAAATACAAACTATCGATGTGACCAGGAAATAGAGAGAGAAAAATTCCTGATATTAGACCTACTTTTGCCATCATTTATTAATGATGGCAAAAGTAGGTCTAATATCAGGAATTTTTTTGGACTTTGCGGCGACGATCATAGAGTACAAAGAGGGCTTATGGTTGCAAAACAGGTGGTGAGTAGCAGGCGTGCGCTGCACTCTGGCTGTGGACATACTGGGTATGTCAGAAAGCGGTATTTGGCCAGATGTTCTAGCCCAGGCAGTTCAAACTCCTTCTGTGTCCTTCCTCCATGGGCAAACAGTTAAAGTGTAGAGCAAATACCCCCCCCCACGAGAGCGAACAATGACGAGTAAATTCCTGTCATTTTTGGACGCGCTGTAAACCTAGTCAGCGTAAGGTTCTTGGGTGATGTTCGTTAAAACCAGCCCCTCGGTAGAGTAGTGACCCGTTCCTCGCTGTTATTAACCCTTGATGAGGCCCAGGTTCAATTCCGTGTTCTGCCCACAAGTAGATTGGGTTTTATTCCCTACCTGTTTCCGTGGGTGTTACCCGGAATATTATCCCCGGTTTTAATTTCCTCGACAGGTAGTATCACATTATGCTTTGAAACTGTCACAGCCTCAAGTTGTCTGTGCAGCTTTTGACAGGCTTATGAACTACAGGGCCTACCATGGGCGTCAAGGCTAAGTGCTTTATGAACAGAACGCCCTACACGAATAATTTACCCCCAAAAAGCTATACTCTAGAAATAGGTCACGAAAACTGGCCAACGTGTGTTCAAACAGGCAACTCTTACCTGTCAGTAGACCAAATGTCAGGGAGATAGAGCTCCGTGGTTGAGATTTACGTCTCATCTCAGCAACAGAGAGTTAAAAGGTATTAAGGAAAGACTTGTGCAAGTGCTTCGGGGTTCCCCAGATATGTGTTGAATCTATTCTTGTCTGGACACAGTTCGATGCTATCAAAGTTGCATAGTCCAATCAAACATGAACTGTGGATGTATTGACCGAGCTATCATGGTTAATCTTTGATGTTGTTTGCTCTAATGGTATGATATTGTGCAACATAATCAAGGGTCTGCGCTATGCAGATAGAAGTATTGTTGCGTTGGCAAAAGGAACCAACAAAAACTTACTTCCATCTGTTGGCATAAAATGTAGACTAAGTAAGACCTATCAATTAAGAGAAGTCCTACTGGCCAATCAACTTAAGGTTGAAAATACAAACGTAAATCAAGGGATAGGAATCTAAAGGTAGACTGTTAAGGAAAGTCAGATAAACGACTTAAAATAATAATTGAACTTTGTATCAGAAACTGAAAAACAATAGAAAAGAAGAAAAAAAGTAAAAGAAATGGAAAAAGAGATAAAGGGTGAAAAAATCACAAAACTGTATGGAATAAATGGAAACTGACTTTCTGCTACGATTTATATAAGTTCGTTGCTCATGAATGCTTTATCTTTCTCAGAAAAAACTCTTGAGATGCACATGGATCAGAGGGCTCAATGTCCTATTGAAATAAATCAATTGGATCGCTGTTGCCAACAAAACAGTCATACAGTTTTACGTTTCGGAACATACAGTGAAAATTGATTTGGACAAAATTGTCAAAGCACTCAAGGTTAGTTCATGCACCTTATCTTTGCAACGTCAAAAGCGTTTTTTTTTTACCAACTATGAAGACAAAAAAGGCTGGCCGTATTAAGTACAAAATTAAAAGGATACATTCCAAAGTGTTAATAATCCTTATACGAGTACTAACACATCAAATGTAAATACTTGTATTCATTACTCTATGAAAGTGCCTCCTGTATATTACTGATGGTGTAAAATGTGCATTTTGGGACAGAAACAATAGCCTGAATTTTTCAGCTATTTTTGTCCGTTCATTCAAGATGGCAGTAAAGGTTTAGGGATTGACATATCAAAACTGCTGTTGTGCCGCACCGACGCGCGTTCTTGTTGACGTGGGACATCAAGACGTAAGGCAAAGCTCGAAAACAACCAAAATGGCTTCGTTGTAAGACGTTTCGTGGATAGCGTGCACACTTTGTTATTGTTTGACAGTTGAGTCGTCCTCAGTGCGTACTATAAACGATGTCATTTTGGTTGTTCTCTAACAGTGCTTTCCGTAAGGACCGGGGGAAGTCTTCAGAACCTGGAGTGCCTGGACGTGGGCCACGCGTTTCTGCAGTGCAAACTTGCCTCCTATATTGGTCAGGCCAGGGGACGGAGAAACGCTGTGTTTCTGGGAAGTCTGATCCGGAGGCTCCCCGAAGATCTCCCTCCACAAAGGGAATTTTCGCAAACTGCTCCAATCTGGATCCCAATGAATTCGTCCTGGTTAATTCTGGTTGGAGAAGGTCAGTGTGCTATGTCTGGGAAGCACCAGTTTCAGTGCTTGCTTTAAATACGGGATTTGAATTCCTATTTGCGGGGGCCAAATCAGAGAGCAGGCAGTGAACTATGACGGATTAAAAGATGGGGCCTGAAATTGCAGTCTACCATGGCTTTCCCAGACTAAAGCACTTGATCTGGACGGACGACACCAAAATCATGGGGCCATTTTCGAGAATGGAATTAAATTAAGGTTTTTTTAAAAAACGATTTCACAAAGTGTAGGTCAAACCGTTGGTAACCTGGGGACAGACTTTCATTACCAGTACAGAGGGGTTTCACAGTAGCGCTGTCTGCGCATATTTGCATCGAAACCGAGGCTCTCTGTGTTGAACTTAGTCGCGCGCGCCCGCGGAGTCCACACACAGTACATGGAGTATCCGGTTCGAAGGTGTGACGCCACTTCAGTTTAAACCACGCCTACTGGACAAGATACGCGACCATCGCAGGTACGTTAGTTCGCGGTCAATTGTCGTTATTTTTTCTTTTGATTTTACGTGTCGAGTCATCCTGAAAGATTCTTCCACAGCCTGAAAATCTGAATTTAACATACCTTTATGTATTTTGTGTCTTGGCTTCTTACTTTCAATCGTCTGATCGTATTAAGAATTGAAGCTGACACATACAGCCTCGTTTTCAAACGCGGAAGTGTGCAGATCGACGCTAAAAGCGTCTATAGTAAGGACATGCTAGTATAGGCCTAGGCCTCTATCATGGGACAGCCAACATGCTTTTCTACCATTCAAAGTAATGTACCCGAACTGAGTCTGAGGGGAAAGTATTCTGTTCCCTTTCATCAAAATACGAAGTTGATTTTCTATTGCCTAAGATCTACACGGAGCAAGACACATACATGCAGCATTATGATTAAGGTCTGTAACTATCCGAACCAAACTCATTGGTTGCACTGCGTGTAGAGAAGATAGTGCTTTGGGGACAACGACTTGGTATGATCCTTCAAAATTTATTGATTCTATACTGATACATTTTAACCGCTGGATTAGATAATATAGCATAAATATTGGTAGAAATATTAAGCTATCCTATCCATCTGAGTGCAACCAAGAAGTGCTCAAATCAAATGAAGTTCATAGTCCAGTTGATCAAAGAAACAAGTGCGTTAGCCTTATCCTCAACATATCAATGT